>MCFE01000222.1:0-123401 GCA_002104905.1 Basidiobolus meristosporus CBS 931.73 | reverse complement strand
CACTTTACTAACTATTTTTATTTTTCCTCTTTAAATTAGTCAACGATTTGATTTTTTGATTGAATCTGACTCCGAATCCATCCATCCATCCATTAAATCACCTTTACTAACTATTTTTATTTTTTCCTCTTTAAATTAGTCAACGATTTGATTTTTTGATTGAATCTGACTCCGAATCCATCCATCCATCCATTAAATCACCTTTACTAACTATTTTTATTTTTTCCTAGGATTCTGACCTTGCGATCGTAAAAAGCAGTCACAGCGCGCAACCCTAACCCTAATTTTGATCCCGCCCATCAAAAATCACCCAAAAATCTCAAAAATTGAAATTTGAAGCTGAAACTCTGGATATGCCACCAAAACCTCAACAGGAGCCCACTACACCTGAAAGGAAGGTTCTTGATTGCTTTGACAAGTCTGTCAAGAAGATTTCTTGCCCCAACTGTGGAAACAAAGGAACTATCAGAAGGAATGGAAGAGCTGGCAGACTCAGGAAGCTTACTTTTCTCTGCAAATGCACCAGGAATATTGGTATCACTCTGATGGAAGACATGCTTGGCAAGCTGAAGACTCCCTCTCCTCAAGCACTCTCTCCTGCCCAGTTTCTGAACAGGCTTGCCTCCCCTGCTGCTGCTTCACCAACAAGAATTGCCTCTGTTACTGCCTTGGATACTCCTTCTCCTCCTGCCAGGATATCTCCTTTTGTGCCTGAATCTGCCAGTCCACTTTCCTTGCCTCCAAGAAGCCCACTGTCAATGGACTCTATTCCTGCCACTGCTCTCCCAGATGCCAGCACTTCTACTGATGCATTTCTTCAGAGATTCCTTGCAATTGAGAAGAGAATTGCTGATTTAGAGGCTGCCAATACTGCCCTGGCTATTGAAAACAAGAGACTGGATGCCCAATGCAAGAAGCTCAAGAATGAAGCCAATACTGCCCTGAAAACTGCCAGAGATGCCTTGCAAAAAGCTTCCTTGGAGTGCCACTGCCTTACCACTACTGCTCAGCCCCAGCCTCCTGCTTCTGTTCCTGTTCAAGAGCAAGATCCTGTTCCACAGAAAAGCTACTCCAGTGTTTTACAGAACAACTGGATAGTGAACTCTGTTCCTCCCAGAAAACCTGCTTCTACTGCCTTCTCCCAGGTGACCTCAGTTCCTGCTTCAGTTTCTGCCTCTCCACCTGCACCAGCTGCCACCACCTCTACAGTCACCTCAGCTATACCTCAGACTTATGCAGGCAAGGTTCTAGCAAGAATTATCAGCACATCCAGCTCCAGTACCATTCAGCAAGACACATCAAGAAAACCTTCTACTGAGAATGTGGACTCCAATCTGACTACTGCAGCTCCATTGCAACACAGAAGGACTTACAAGCCCCCAGCAAACCTACCACCAGCTTCTACCTGGACTGTGGTGTACTTGAAGCAAGTTCCCTGGACTCCCATTTCCAACATCAGGAAAGCACTCAAGGCATGCAATATTCAGCTCTCAAGAATTGTCAACCTGGCCTGGAGAAAAGGGAAGATTCTGGAGGTTATCCTAGACCAAAACATTGCTGACCCATTTGTTGCCTTTGTGGAGAAGAACCTTAACTGGCTGAAAACTGACTTCAAGATAGTGCCTGAAGAATCTGAATCCTCTGACTCTCTACTGTTCAACAAGCCTCCAGCCCATGTTGCCATTCTGTCTTTCTTTGCTGCCATCAAGAGACAAGCCCCCTCCTATGATGTGGCATACTTCCTCAAGAACCATGCCATTTCCCTCCTTGCTGACTTAAGTGATGCACCATTTGAAGAGCTCTGGGACTCTGCAGGTCACATTGTCAATGCTGCCTCTGAAGAAGCTACAACCTCTGCCTGACTACCTGAAGTTCTGTTGCTTAACTGCAACAGCATACAGCCATCAAGACCAACTCTAGAGAGACTTCTTTCAAGATTTTCCCTCCTGTGTTTGATTGATGTTCAGCTACCCTCTATACTTTTGACTAATCTATATTGCTTTTCTACTCCTAGAACAAAGAATACCTCCTCTATCTGCTTCATCTCTTCTACCATCAATACTCCTCAGCTCTGTGTTCCTCTTTACTCCCCTTACTGTGCTGCTCTCCAGTTGCCAACTATCAGTCTGGTGCTCTGCTATCTGCCTCCAAGTCTTGCCCTTCAGGAAGTGCAAGTTATATGCCAGAAGTTCAGCAATACCAGCAATCTATATCAACACCTGTTATCTTGCTTGGAGATCTCAACATTCCCCATCCTGAGAACAAGACTACTCTGACTGCAAGAATGAAGCCAAGGTCTACATTCCTACTGAACTTCCTGAGAGAAAGCCATCCTGCTAGCACTAGGTGCTCAATCTGAGAAAAGATGTGTTGACTGGATCTGCCCTTCTGCTGCTGCCCTCTACTTTGTGAATGAAGTTAAGCAATTCTCTGGAGCTGAGCTAGGATCCTTGAGAGCCTCTGACCACCCAGCCTGGTCCCTTTCTATGCAACCAGTTGTGAAGAAGAAGCTGCCAAAACTTACTGTGCTCACCCACAAAGCTACCAAGAATCAGAAGAAAGACTTTGGGAACTACTTGAAGCTTGCCAGTTTGCTACTTTCTCTGCCAGATGATCTCAACTATGCCTGGCTCTTTGTGAAGCATCTGATTCTGGTGTCTGCCTCCCTCTCACTGCCATGCAAGACTACTGCTGTTACCTCAAGAAAATGGGAATCCATTGTTTCAGCCCTGCAACAAAGCTACCTGAGTTTCCCTAACCCAAAAACAGAGAAACTCCTCCTGACAGCAATACACCACTCCAAGGCAATTCACCACACTCTGCATACTCAGCTCTGGGATCATATTATGAGTTCCTTGCCTCTGCAATCTTCCAACTCTATAACAAGAACAGTATCAAGACTCTACAGGGCAATGAGGCCCTCTTCCAGGAAGTTACCTTCAACAGAACAGCTGGCTAACATCTTCTTCTCTACAAAGCAGTACTCAACTCCTGGCTTTCATCCTGACTTCAAGACTCTGCCCATCCCACTTGCACTTGATCAAAGGAGAATCCATAATGTGCTCAAGAGGCTTCCCAACTCTACTGCTCCAGGTGTGGACACAATCTCCTATGAGCTTCTGAAGACTAGTACCAAGGCCATGTCTGCACTTCTGCTTCCACTGTTTCAGCAATGCTCAGCCCAGCTTTCTACTCCTGAGGAATGGTCCTTTGCAAATGTTCTGCCACTGTACAAGGGTAAAGGAAAGCACCTGGATCCTAGCTCCTACAGGCCAATATCTCTGCTGCCCACCTGCAGAAAGGTGTTTGAGCTTCTGCTTGCTCAGGAGCTCTACTCTGACTCCCTCAAGTTTCATCCTGCACAGTTTGGCTTTGTTCCTGGCCTCTCCTTGGAATATGCAGTCATACTTAGCCAAGATCACTCTCTCCAGTGCAAGTATCCCTCAGTTCTGTTTGATATTACTAAGGCCTTTGATTCAGTTGACAGAAATCTGCTTTGGTCCAAGTTGCAATGCTTCTCCAGTACCTCTCTCACCCTCCTTGTCAGGTCTCTGTTTCTGGATCCACAAGCAAGAATTCTGCACCCAAGTGAGCAATCAGCTGTGTTCTCAGTTCCTAATGGAGTGGTTCAAGGCTCTGTGCTTGGTCCTATACTGTTTGCCATCTTCCTGAATGATTTCCCAAGACTCTCAGCTGACTGCCTGGTTACTCTCTTTGCTGATGACATCAGAATATCCTCCTCCAATGTGCAACAAGACTCCCAGACCATCCACCAGTATCTGCAGAAGAATAATCTCCAGCTTTCCATTGCAAAGACAGTACCTTTGGGCTCTCCCATCAACTTGGAGAACTCCACTCTACCTGCTCAGGTTTCTGCTACATATCTTGGCTTTCCTTTCCTTCCTACTGGACTAGACTCTGGAGCACACCTGAAGAAGAGAATTATCCTGGCAAGACAGGCACTCCACAAGCTACTGGCTGTTACTCCTCCTACAACTTCAGCTCCCAGCTGCCTTCTTCTACTCAAGCAGTTTGTCTTCCCTGTCCTGGAATTTGGCTTACCACTTCTCTCTCTTACTTCTAGAGACTGCACTAAGCTTGACAAGTTTGCAGTATGGTGCATTACCTCCTTGGTGCCTCATTTGCCTGAATGCCCCTACAGACATGCTATTCTTGGTGCTTTTGGGTTTATGCCCTATAAGATCAGACTTCTCTACCTTAGAACCAGATTATACCTCAGACTTCACCACTGCAACAACCCACTGATTAAGGCCTGGAAGAGAACACACCACACAACACCTGGCTCCTGCTGGAGAACTATACTTGGAGATCCTGAAGTCAAGAAGTTTGCAGAATTTATTCTGCAGTCAGAAAAACCCAAGCTGGCCTACCTGAAGTACTTGACAGACCTTTGGCAGCAATATCTGCAGCAGCACACTCCCTTTATGATGAATATCAATCCTTATCACATTCCCCTCATTAATGTTGTTCACAAGTCATTCTTACCTCTCTTGCTACCCCCCTTCCCACTGAACAGTGTCTTGAGCACTGAAGAACTATCATCACTTCTTATTAACTTACCTACAAATTCCCCTCAGCTACACACTCTTGTATCAAAGCTACAACAGTAGCGCTGGCTTCTTTGTTTCAACTGAAATAAAGATTTCACCTGTTGGTGACTGTCTCCCCCCTCACACTCCTCCTCTACAGCTGCCTCCCTGCTGCTGCTCACCACAGATGCTCTGTACTGCCTTGGATACTCCTTCTCCTCCTGCCAGGATATCTCCTTTTGTGCCTGAATCTGCCAGTCCACTTTCCTTGCCTCCAAGAAGCCCACTGTCAATGGACTCTATTCCTGCCACTGCTCTCCAGATGCCAGCACTTCTACTGATGCATTTCTTCAGAGATTCCTTGCAATTGAGAAGAGAATTGCTGATTTAGAGGCTGCCAATACTGCCCTGGCTATTGAAAACAAGAGACTGGATGCCCAATGCAAGAAGCTCAAGAATGAAGCCAATACTGCCCTGAAACTGCCAGAGATGCCTTGCAAAAAGCTTCCTTGGAGTGCCACTGCCTTACCACTACTGCTCAGCCCCAGCCTCCTGCTTCTGTTCCTGTTCAAGAGCAAGATCCTGTTCCACAGAAAAGCTACTCCAGTGTTTTACAGAACAACTGGATAGTGAACTCTGTTCCTCCCAGAAAACCTGCTTCTACTGCCTTCTCCCAGGTGACCTCAGTTCCTGCTTCAGTTTCTGCCTCTCCACCTGCACCAGCTGCCACCACCTCTACAGTCACCTCAGCTATACCTCAGACTTATGCAGGCAAGGTTCTAGCAAGAATTATCAGCACATCCAGCTCCAGTACCATTCAGCAAGACACATCAAGAAAACCCTCTACTGAGAATGTGGACTCCAATCTGACTACTGCAGCTCCATTGCAACACAGAAGGACTTACAAGCCCCCAGCAAACCTACCACCAGCTTCTACCTGGACTGTGGTGTACTTGAAGCAAGTTCCCTGGACTCCCATTTCCAACATCAGGAAAGCACTCAAGGCATGCAATATTCAGCTCTCAAGAATTGTCAACCTGGCCTGGAGAAAAGGGAAGATTCTGGAGGTTATCCTAGACCAAAACATTGCTGACCCATTTGTTGCCTTTGTGGAGAAGAACCTTAACTGGCTGAAAACTGACTTCAAGATAGTGCCTGAAGAATCTGAATCCTCTGACTCTCTACTGTTCAACAAGCCTCCAGCCCATGTTGCCATTCTGTCTTTCTTTGCTGCCATCAAGAGACAAGCCCCCTCCTATGATGTGGCA
This sequence comes from Basidiobolus meristosporus CBS 931.73, assembly GCA_002104905.1. Lineage (NCBI taxonomy): Eukaryota > Fungi > Basidiobolomycota > Basidiobolomycetes > Basidiobolales > Basidiobolaceae > Basidiobolus > Basidiobolus meristosporus. The sequence continues at coordinate 117,583 of MCFE01000222.1, read as the reverse complement.
TACTTCCTCAAGAATCATGCCATTTCCCTCCTTGCTGACTTAAGTGATGCACCATTTGAAGAGCTCTGGGACTCTGCAGGTCACATTGTCAATGCTGCCTCTGAAGAAGCTACAACCTCTGCCTGACTACCTGAAGTTCTGTTGCTTAACTGCAACAGCATACAGCCATCAAGACCAACTCTAGAGAGACTTCTTTCAAGATTTTCCCTCCTGTGTTTGATTGATGTCCAGCTACCCTCTATACTTTTGACTAATCTATATTGCTTTTCTACTCCTAGAACAAAGAATACCTCCTCTATCTGCTTCATCTCTTCTACCATCAATACTCCTCAGCTCTGTGTTCCTCTTTACTCCCCTTACTGTGCTGCTCTCCAGTTGCCAACTATCAGTCTGGTGCTCTGCTATCTGCCTCCAAGTCTTGCCCTTCAGGAAGTGCAAGTTATATGCCAGAAAGTTCAGCAATACCAGCAATCTATATCAACACCTGTTATCTTGCTTGGAGATCTCAACATTCCCCATCCTGAGAACAAGACTACTCTGACTGCAAGAATGAAGCCAAGGTCTACATTCCTACTGAACTTCCTGAGAGAAAGCCATCTGCTAGCACTAGGTGCTCAATCTGAGAAAAGATGTGTTGACTGGATCTGCCCTTCTGCTGCTGCCCTCTACTTTGTGAATGAAGTCAAGCAATTCTCTGGAGCTGAGCTAGGATCCTTGAGAGCATCTGACCACCCAGCCTGGTCCCTTTCTATGCAACCAGTTGTGAAGAAGAAGCTGCCAAAACTTACTGTGCTCACCCACAAAGCTACCAAGAATCAGAAGAAAGACTTTGGGAACTACTTGAAGCTTGCCAGTTTGCTACTTTCTCTGCCAGATGATCTCAACTATGCCTGGCTCTTTGTGAAGCATCTGATTCTGGTGTCTGCCTCCCTCTCACTGCCATGCAAGACTACTGCTGTTACCTCAAGAAAATGGGAATCCATTGTTTCAGCCCTGCAACAAAGCTACCTGAGTTTCCCTAACCCAAAAACAGAGAAACTCCTCCTGACAGCAATACACCACTCCAAGGCAATTCACCACACTCTGCATACTCAGCTCTGGGATCATATTATGAGTTCTTTGCCTCTGCAATCTTCCAACTCTATAACAAGAACAGTATCAAGACTCTACAGGGCAATGAGGCCCTCTTCCAGGAAGTTACCTTCAACAGAACAGCTGGCTAACATCTTCTTCTCTACAAAGCAGTACTCAACTCCTGGCTTTCATCCTGACTTCAAGACTCTGCCCATCCCACTTGCACTTGATCAAAGGAGAATCCATAATGTGCTCAAGAGGCTTCCCAACTCTACTGCTCCAGGTGTGGACACAATCTCTTATGAGCTTCTGAAGGCTAGTACCAAGGCCATGTCTGCACTTCTGCTTCCACTGTTTCAGCAATGCTCAGCCCAGCTTTCTACTCCTGAGGAATGGTCCTTTGCAAATGTTCAGCCACTGTACAAGGGTAAAGGAAAGCACCTGGATCCTAGCTCCTACAGGCCAATATCTCTGCTGTCCACCTGCAGAAAGGTGTTTGAGCTTCTGCTTGCTCAGGAGCTCTACTCTGACTCCCTCAAGTTTCATCCTGCACAGTTTGGCTTTGTTCCTGGCCTCTCCTTGGAATATGCAGTCATACTTAGCCAAGATCACTCTCTCCAGTGCAAGTATCCCTCTGTTCTATTTGATATTACTAAGGCCTTTGATTCAGTTGACAGAAATCTGCTTTGGTCCAAGTTGCAATGCTTCTCCAGCACTTCTCTCACCCTCCTTGTCAGGTCTCTGTTTCTGGATCCACAAGCAAGAATTATGCACCCAAGTGAGCACTCAGCTGTGTTCTCAGTTCCTAATGGAGTGGTTCAAGGCTCTGTGCTTGGTCCTATACTGTTTGCCATCTTCCTGAATGACTTCCAAAGACTCTCAGCTGACTGCCTGGTTACTCTCTTTGCTGATGACATCAGAATATCCTCCTCCAATGTGCAACAAGACTCCCAGACCATCCACCAGTATCTGCAGAAGAATAATCTCCAGCTTTCCATTGCAAAGACAGTACCTTTGGGCTCTCCCATCAACTTGGAGAACTCCACTCTACCTGCTCAGGTTTCTGCTACATATCTTGGCTTTCCTTTCCTTCCTACTGGACTAGACTCTGGAGCACACCTGAAGAAGAGAATTATCCTAGCAAGACAGGCACTCCACAAGCTACTGGCTGTTACTCCTCCTACAACTTCAGCTCCCAGCTGCCTCCTTCTACTCAAGCAGTTTGTCTTCCCTGTCCTGGAATTTGGCTTACCACTTCTCTCTCTTACTTCTAGAGACTGCACTAAGCTTGACAAGTTTGCAGTATGGTGCATTACCTCCTTGGTGCCTCATTTGCCTGAATGCCCCTACAGACATGCTATTCTTGGTGCTTTTGGGTTTATGCCCTATAAGATCAGACTTCTCTACCTTAGAACCAGATTATACCTCAGACTTCACAACTGCAACAACCCACTGATTAAGGCCTGGAAGAGAACACACCACACAACACCTGGCTCCTGCTGGAGAACTATACTTCGAGATCCTGAAGTCAAGAAGTTTGCTCACTTTATTCTGCAGTCTGAAAAACCCAAGCTGGCCTACCTGAAGTACTTGACAGACCTTTGGCAGCAATATCTGCAGCAGCACACTCCATTTATGATGAATATCAATCCTTATCACATTCCCCTCATTAATGTTGTTCACAAGTCATTCTTGCCTCTCTTGCTACCCCCCTTCCCACTGAACAGTGTCTTGAGCACTGAAGAGCTATCATCACTTCTTATTAACTTACCTACAAATTCCCCTCAGCTACACACTCTTGTATCAAAGCTACAACAGTAGCGCTGGCTTCTTTGTTTCAACTGAAATAAAGATTTCACCTGTTGGTGACTGTCTCCCCCTAACCCAAATCCTGGATCCAGCAAAATTTGATTAATAAATTGATGTGTGCTCATTGGGAGATGGCTTGATCAACCATTGGGCAAAGTAAAGGCTCTGATTGGCTGAAATCCTTGAAATGCTAATTGGCCAAGTTTGCCTAGTAAATTTGGCCAGTGATTGCCCAGAAATTCATCTCAGTTCCCCCAGTCTACTGGCCATTCCGGCCACAATCCAGCTACCGCAAACCAGTATAACTTAGCTCAGATATATTCAGATTCTCACTTCTCAGGCCTGGCTTTCCAGGAAACCTCTCTCAGACCTAGCTAACTAGGAAATATAGTACCACTCAGCTTCTCAACTCTCAGACCTGGCTTACCAGGAAGATATCTCTCAGACCTATTTTTCTAGGAATTACTTCAGATTAACTTGGCTTCTTTAGATACTTGTCATAAGTAAAATAAAGATTTCACCACTTGGTGACTTTCCTCCCCCTACCCCTAACCCTAACCCTAACCCAGTTTATTTGATCCCACCTCAGAATCTATTTTTAGCTATCACACCTGATCTATTTTCAAATGGTCATCACGTTATCAACCTATCTGCCAAGCCTTCCCAGGTGATTAGTCATCTGAGATCTATCCAACCACTGTGCAGTTGCCAAGACATCAGTTGATTGATGATGTAATTTTCATTTATCTTATGCACCTATGAACACCCAAATTGATTTCAATCAGTCCAGTCCCTTGACGCTTACTAATTCAACTTGATCAGAAAAGTATAAATAAAGTGTACTGAACCTTTTGGTTTAGTGTGTGTCTCAACAAAATTAAGATTCTGTCTCAGCAAAAATAAGAATCCAACAATTCCATTCTAGTTTCTATCCAAGCCTAGTATATCTAGCACTCCAAAGAACACCAAGCCTAGCCTGCCTAGCAAACAAATATCATTGCCTTTATAGCCAACCCAGCTATATCCAAGACCAATATTAGATCAGAATCTTTCTGCTAATATTTCCGCCACTCTCTGACAATTCTAAGATTCTGCACTTAATTGTCCCTTTGGTTCAGTTAAACCATTCAAGATTTTATTACACTTTCTCTTGGATACAACACTGCCTTAACTTTAGCTTAGATTTATTCATATTCAGCTTAGTGTTTACTTTGGGAATCTTCTATTCCCAGCTGGCTTCTTTATTTGTAGTTAGACTTGTCTGAAATCAAATAAAGATTTCACCTACCTTGGTGACTTTCCCTCCCCCTAACTCCTGCTGACAGTCATATATCACTCCAAGGCAATTCACCTCTGTTGTATCCAAGAGAAAAGTGTAATAGATCTCTTGAATGAGTTAACTGAACCTAAGTAATAACTAAGTGCAGAATCTTAGAATTGTCAAGGGTGACAGAAATATCAGCAGAGAAGTTCTGGTCTAATATTGGTTTTGTATATAGTTGAGTTGGGCTATAAAGGCAACAGAGTTGGTTTGCTATACAGGCTAGACATGGTGCTCTTGGGAATACTAGATGTGCTAGGCTTGGGTGGAAACTAGAATGGAATTGTTGAATTCTTAATTTGCTGAAGCACAATTTAATTTTGTTGAGACACACACAAAACCAAAAGGTTCAGTAAACTTTACTTATACTTTCCTGACTGAGTTGCATTAGTAAGCGCCAAGAGGCTGGACTAATTGAAATCTGTTTGGGTGTTGATAGATGCATAAGGTAAATGAAAATTGCATTATTAATCAGTTGATGTATTGGCAACTGCTAAGTGGTTGGATAAATCTCAGATGACTAATCACTTAGAAAGGCTTTGCAGATTGGTTGAGTACATAATGACCACATGAAAATTAATCAGGTGTGACAGATAAAAATAGATTCTGAGAAGTGATAAATAAACCATAACAGGGATTAGTTATGTTTGAGTTAGAGAAAATCAGTTAGGGCACTACATTTTCTAATGGAGTGAAATTGGCCAAGTTTTAAATGTTGATGCAAAACAACCACACTCTGCATACTTAGCTTTGGGGCCATATTATAAGTTCTTTAACTCTGCAATCTTCCAACTCTATAACAAGAACAGTGTCAAGACTCTACAGGGCAATGAGGCTCTCTTCCAGAAAGTTACCTTCAACAAAACAGCTGGCTAACATCTTCTTCTCTACAAAGCAGCACTCAACTCCTGGCTTTCATCCTGACTTCAAGACTTGGCCAACCCCACATGTGCCTGATCAAGCAAGAACACATAATGTGCTCAAGAGGCTTCCCAACTCCACTGCCACAGGTGTGGACACAATCTCCAATAAGCTTTCAAATACCAGTATCAAGTCCATGTCTGCTCTTCTGCTTTCACTGTTTTGGCTATGCTCAGCCCTGCTTCTACTCCTGAAGAATGGCCCTTTGCAAATGTTCTGCTACTGTACACAGTTCCTAATGGAGTGGTTCAAGGCTCTGTTTTTGGTCCTATACTGTCTGCCATCTTCCTGAGTAATTTTGCAAGACTCTCAGCTGACTGTCTGTTTACTCTTTTTGCTGATGACATCAGAATATCCTCCTACAATGTGCAACAAGACACCCAGACCATCCACCTTTATCTGCAGAAGAATAATCTCCAGCTTTCCATTGCAAAGACAGTACCTTTGGGCTGTCCTATCAACTTAGAGAACTGCACTCTACCTGCTCAGGTTTCTGCTACATATCATGGCTTTCCTTTCCTTCCTACTGGACTAGACTCTGGAGCACACCTGAAGAAGAAAACTATCCTGACAAGACAGGCACTCCACAAGCTACTGCCTGTAACTCCTCCTACAACGTCAGCTCCCTGCTGCCTTGTTCTACTCAGGCAGTTTGTCTTCCCTGTTCTGGAATTTGGCTGCCCACTTCTCTCTCTTACTTCTAGAGACTGCACTAAGCTTGACAAGTTTCCAGTATGGTGCATTACATCCCTGGTGCCTCATTTGCCCAAATGCCCCTACAGACATGCTATTCATGGTGCTTTTGGGCATATGCCCTACAAGATCAGACTACTCTACCTTAGAACCAGATTATATCTCAGACTTTACCACTGAAACACCCCACTAATCAAGGCCTGAAAGAGAACACACAGCACTACACCTGGCTCCTGCTGGAGAACTATACTTGGAGATCCTGAAGTCAAGAAGTTTGCTCAATATATTCTGCAGTTAAAAAAACCTATGCTGGCCTACCTGATGTACTTGACTAGACCTTTGGCAGCAATGTCTGAAGCAGCACACTCCCTTTGTGATGAATATCAATCCTTATCATATTCCCCTCATTAATGTTGTTCACAAATCATTGGTACCCTCTTGCTACCCTCCTTCCCACTGAACAGTGTCTTGAGCACTGAAGAACTATCATCACTTCTGATTAACTTATCCACAAATTCCCTTCAGCTATACACTCTTGTATCAAAGCTACAACAGTAGTGCTGGCTTCTTTGTTCTGACAGAAATAAAGATCTCACTTGTTGGTGACTGTCTCCCCATAACCCTAAACCCTAAGAAAGCAGTCCAAATATGAGCCAAAGAGTGTAAAAAGCATATTTTTTGGGCCACTGCAATGAGAGTAAAGCATACAGACTGTTCAATACTGAAGCACAGAAGCTGATCAAGTCTAGGGATTTGTTGTTTGATGAAAACTCAAAATTTTCACAAAAACTGACATCAGATGATGACAAAATTCTGATCTGAAGCCCACCCATTGTCAGGATTAGATCAGTGCAAAACAAAGAAAGCTTTTCACTCTAGAGGACTCTACAACCATGGTTCAGCCTGAATCAGTGCCCAGGAATATTCCAGAAGTGATCATTCCAGTATCAAATACCTGGAGATCCAACTAGACAAGAAATATCCCAAATTATTATATCAATGAGGGTACAAAGCTTAGCCTATGCCTACTTGGTCCGTATTGGTGAGCCCCAGACTGTAAAAGAGACCTTGAATTGCCCTCAGACAAAGTTTTGGAGATCTGCAATGACTGAGAATTATCAGGCCCTAATGGAAAATCAAACTTGGCACTTGATCAAATTACCAATCAACCAGAAATCGATTGGATGCAAATGGATCTTTAATACAAAATACAAGGTTGAATGGTACAGTTGAATGATACAAAGCAAGACTTGTGGCCAAAGGATACTCTCAAACAAAAGGACTTGACTACACTGATACCTTTGCACCAGTAGCCAAGTTTAATTTCATTCAGATTAGCATCAGCTATTGCAGCCAAATATAAGTTTTTTATTCCTCAAATGGATGTAAAAGCTGCATTTTTGGATTGGAGTACCTGATAAGGACATGTATATGAACCAGCCTGATGGATTTGCTGACCAAGATTACCCTCATTTGGTCTACAAGCTTATAAAGCCTCTACATACACAAACAATGACCAAGAGCCTGAAATTGCAAAATTGACTCTGATTTGGAATCTTTGAGTTTAAAAGGAGTAATGCTGACTATAGTATATACTATAAGCCAGATAGAGTAAATCCAGTTCTATTAGCTCTGAATGTGGATGATATTATTACAGCCACCAATAACCTAGCAATATTGGAAGAGACTAAATCCAGCCTATCTAAAGAGTTGAAGATGTCAACTTAAGAGAACTAAGTTTCTACTTAGGGATAAAGTTCTGCATAATCAGAAGTACCAAGACTATCACCCTACGCCAATCTAGGTATATTCAAGATATACTAGAGAAGTACCAAATGGAAGACTGTAAACTAGCAGCTACGCAATGGACACAAACCCCAACTTGGTCAAGACACAACCAAATCATGAGAGCTTGGTGCCATCTGAAAGCCCTGACTTTCCTTATCAAACTATGGTCAGCAGCTCAATGTATAGCATACTTGGAACATATCCAGATATCTCATACTCATTGGGAGTTGTCAGCAGGCACAACCAGAACTATGGATTGGATCATATTGAAGCAGTTAAGTGGATTTTCAGATACCTAAAAGGACTGCTGATATCTGCTTAAGGTACTTCAGAAAGGATTCAGAAAGGATTTTGTGGGATACTCTGATGCCAATTGGGGACAAAACCTGGAAGACAGAAGATCCATTACTGGATACACCTTTCTTTACTCTTAAGGAGCAATTTCATGGAATTCACAAAAGCAACCAACCATAGTACTTTCTACCGCAGAGGTAGAGTAAATGGCAGCCTGTGAGCCTACAGAAGAAGTTATGTGGCTAAGGAAGCTTTTTAAAGGTTTAGGCTTATGTCAAAAAAACACCTATTAACAATGACAATCAAGGATGTATACTACTAGGTAGTAATCCAACTTCTCATGCTAGAAATAAGCACATAGATATTAGACATCATTTCATACATGAAGCTAAAGAGAAAAACTTGGCTAACTTAGCTTACTGTTCTACAGACGATATGATTGCAGACATATTTACCAAACTATTAGCTAAGGACAAGTCTGAATATCTTGGGTCAAAATTAGGACTAGTCAGTGTGAACAATTAGTTGGGTGGAAAGGTTGTAAAAGTCTGTAATTCCATCTAAATATTTCACCTCACTTAGTCACTCAGATCATTACCTTCAAATCCTAGAGAATACTGACCAAATTTCTTGTTGTTATATACATAAAATATTCTCACCAAAAAATCAGGTACCCAAAGCATGAAAATTCTCAAAGTTGTCCAAACAGGCCCAAACTTTGCATACATTTTATTGGGATCTTGCTAATCCTATTCTATGTGTTTGTTATGCAAAAATCATGTGAAAGTTTAAATACAACTTTTACATTCAATAAGTCATTAAGTGAAAGCCACATTATCTACTAGCCCTCCCAATCACTCCCAATATATCCAAGTCACTTACAACAACTAGAACTATGGATTTGATCATATTGCAGCAGTTAATTGGATTTTTAGATATCTAAAAGGAACTGCTGATATCTGCTTAAGATACACCAATAAGGATTCAGAGCAGTATCTTGTGAGATACTCTGATACTGATTGGGGACAAAACCTGGAAGACAGAAGATCCACCACATGAAACACCTTTCTTTACTCTTAAGGAGCAATTTCATGGAATTTGAGAAAGCAGCAAACTGTAGCACTTTCTACCACAGAGGCAGAGTATATGGCAGCCTGTGAAGCTACAACAGAAGCAATGTGGTTAAAAATGCTTTTTAAAGACTTAGGTTTATGTCAAAAAAAGCCTACTTCATTATTTCAAGTTAATCAAAAATGTATACATTTAGGTAGAAATCCAACTTTTCATGCTAGAACTAAGAACATAAGTAATAGACATCATTTCATATGTGAAGCTATAGAGAATAACATGATTAGCTTAGTTAACTATCCTAGAGATGAAATGATTGCAGATATATTTACTAAACCATTAGCTAGAGACAAGTTTGAATATCTTGGGTCAAAATTAGGACTGGTCAATATGAATTTTTAGTTGAGTGAGAGTGTTGCAAAAATTTGTTAGTTCCACCTAAATATTTACCTTACATGACTGCTTATATCATTACTAACAAATCTCAGGGAATACTGACCAAATTCCTTGTTGGAATTTACTTAGAATATTTTCACTATAAACATCAGGTACCCAGAGCATGAAAACTCTCAAAGTTATCCAAACAGCCCCAAACTTAGTGCACATGTTCTTGGATCTTCCCAAGTCTACTCTATATGCTTATTATGCCAAGACCATGTGAAAGTTTAAATATTACTTACTATTTACAGTATCAATATATATCATCATTAAGTGAAACCACATAATCTACTTGTTCTCCCAATCACTTCCAATATCTCCAAGACTCTTACAACAGAACTACCATTTCTCCTTATTAACATACCTACCAATTCACCTTGGCTACACACTCTTGTATCAAAGCTACAATAGTAGCACTGGCTTCTTTGTTTCAGCTGAAATAAAGATTTTACCTGTGGTGACTGTCTTACCCTATTTATGCATGATGTTCACAGGTTTTCAGAAACAGTATAAATATAACAAACCACAAAACAAACTACCCAGTCACTAATAGGAAGTGGATGGAAGTGCTATCATGACTAGCATTACATGCACCAAGGTGTTAACAGTCATGAATGGGAGTATATCAGTACCAGTGTATATAGCCATTATGCACACATACCATTAAACGCCAATACCACTTTAAGCAAGTATCATGTAAACAGTGATATTTGCTCTCAAAACAGTACACTACGCTTTCAAGTACCAAACTATCATTCATACTAGGCCAGCCTGGACGGGATGGTGAGAGTTGAAGGGCGATAATGTATCAGATTCCAATATTGACGTTTGATTAGTGCTTGCCATTCTTCTGTTGAGTCAGCTTTGTGATATATATTAGTGGCCAATAGAAGCTGGGCCAATAGGATTGTGTGGTATCACAGCTTACCTGTAACAACTGGATTTAGAGCGAATCTCCAGCATCAAACTCTACGTAACGAATGCAACAATCATTGAGAATCATCAGGCTTATCTCGCAACCCCAGTGTAATCCAAGCAATAGACGGCACGGCGGCATTGCATCTATGAATGGCGTTATAAGACATATAAAGATAGCGCCATGATACATTAATAAAATTGGACAATTAAGCTTTTAGAGAAAACGTAGAGAAATTGATGTATGTTTATGACGACCCTACCATTACGCTGGGAAAAGCAAGTTCTATTGTGGTAGTGATCAAGAACGAAACAGAAGTGATATGTAACATTCAACATTCGGCGTTCATGATTAAATTCAAGTATCCGAACCAAGCCACCTGGAGGATTATTGGGCAGATAACTGGGCAGATAAGTGTTCAGATAAAAATATTCACAACTGCTACAGGATCGATATTATTGAAAGAGCGAAGGAACAGGAATCAACATCAATATTAGTGGAAAAGCGAAGGCAGATGGATTTGTACAGGACGCAGACTTCACACATCCAAGTATGCTTCCCATACTAGGTCTTCCAGAGAGCAAGCATGGCGCAACCCACTCGGAATATTTGTGCAGAAAGACTCGACGCGCTTCGGCAGTGAGAAGTGTGGTCGTAAAGGAGAGCAGATTTTCCCAGCTGGATTAATTGGCTCGGTAAATATGGCAACAATGTGGGCAATGATCATCGATCTTACCTTTTATCATGCTCTCCTCCAATGCCATCAATCTCATATGAGCTCTATTGGAGCGAATTTCGCGAGCACCAGATAATCGCGGAGGTAGGTAATTCTCGAAATGGTATTTTCGATTCCGCCTCTCCCCTTTTAGAGGCCAACAGATGCCGTGAGGATCTTTGATTGAAGGACGCTTGGTCGGTGAGAAAGGGAGGCCTTGCCGATTCATCAGCAATTCGTGCACATAATGCGTAAATAGCACTTGTGTGGGATGGAATTTCCCCTTCATCGCCTCCCTTGCCTCGGCCAACACACGTGCAGCCGATTGTGGAGCGATTGATTTGGGCTTTTGGAAAGGATACTCACCACTGGGATACGACGGAGGCGGAGAACAGGGAAGCTCGGGTGCGTAGTGTGGTAAAAAGTCCTCATCGACAATGGGAATCTCGTGATATGAAAATGTCGCCAAGGGTATGTTGTCAAATGGGTCAAAAGCGGCACTGTGCTCTTTTAGGTTGGATGTTGATGTGGTGAAGGCTTGACTTAGGGAAGCCGACATGATTTCTCTAACTACTTGTTCGACCATGATGTTTTCCGCGAACTGTGTATTGGGCATGCGTTTTCTGGAGGGGGGACTTAAACTTAGCGCATCCATATTGGCCATTATGTCGGATAGAAGCAAGGCCTCTCTTGAGCTAACCCGAATGTTCGACATGGTGTCAGTAGGAAGAAATGGTTGAGATTAACAAAGGGAGGGATAGGGGCAGTCCATGTTGAATTTATATAGTTTTGCGCCATGTTGCCCACTTTGTTCTTCATGAACTCCGCTATTAGCACTCGATAAGATCAATCAGAGCATGCAGGCAAAGCCCGATTCTTAGGAATTGGCTAAAAGGATCGCTTTCCTTGAATGCCCAAATAGAAAACGATGAATTAACTTGAGCTGCATTCTTGTTCCAGGGTCTTTTGTTCTTTATTCTGGAATTCGACCGGTCAAACCTGCTTCAAATCCGGAATCACTGGGAAACTGTAGGCAGTGGTTGTGATGAGATTTTTGTTGCACATTCACCCCGACTACCATGGCAACGGATTTTCTGAAAAACTGATATTCCAGCATGCGCACCATGAATCGCACCATGAATCGCACATGAATCGCACCATGAATCGCACCATGAATCGATACATCCTTACGTACATGTCGACAATGGGCGAATAGAATCGATCTTTAAACCACCACTCTACCTTGCCACACGATATGCATTGTATGTGACATTGAATGGGATCATTGACAACCATTAGGCTGTTTAGGAATTTGTTGGTTGCCTCCACAGGATAGCCACAGAATAGCGACGAGTTAGATCCGGTATACAATAAAGCGTGGGTGAAGTTGGCTGGAAGTTACATAGCATCACAAGACCACCCAGTTGTATTCTATCGGATGCACTGCCTGCTCAGTTCGGACAATTCAGCGTCAGTTAAGCTTTGAACTTAATGAAAAGAAGCAAGTATTGACCAGAAAACATGAGATCACCGATTCTGACATTCCTGCTATATTGGGAATATGAATGGCAAATCCGGGTTCTGCATACTCCAGGTCACGAGATCAAGTTCGCTAATGGTTAGTAACATTGTATTCTTGAATCAATGTTCGCGGCATTATATTCTTGTGGCAACACTAGTATTATACTGCAGGATCAATCCCAGTTGCATTATTCTGTAATCGCAAAATCACGTGATGGCCCATGTCCTTAGTTCGGATTTATTGAAAATATGTGGGAATTAAGGGGTGATTAAGTCGTGCTGTAATGATGGGGAAAATGATGCATGATTTCTTTCACAAAATGTAGGAATGAATATATGTGCAAGTTTTGCTATTCACAGAATATATACGAGGATTACGGGAGACAATGATCAGTAGCAATATTTACGAGAGTTCCAAGGCAGTGCGGTAACGGCGTCAGAGTGCGTGACCAGTAAACTAGGCATGTTTTAGAATATAATGTCGTCGAGAGGCCAGCTGAAATCGCTACTGGCGAGCGAGTCCCGTTGTTCCTGAGTAAGGTCGGTCTGGTATACGGTGATTGGAACAGCCTTTACTGTTAGACTGGCGAACATTGCAATGATACAGAGGAGTGGTAGGTTGGGACGGAACATTGCTCAATATTGAGAGAGAATACGATAATAGAGTAGCAATATCTCAGGAGCATATTTATAATAAGACCAATTCCAAGGCTGTAGTACTAACTCCCAAAGATGATCTTTGGTAGAAACACATCTTGAAACCACCACCGATCTTGGTTGACTTCGACCCTTGTGACTCCTCACACATGCTTCCAACCAGCATCTGAGTTACCTTTGGGGGGACAAATTCGCCAATGAGAGGAGCGGTGAATCAAGAGCTCAGAAATGATATGGGACCGATTCACTCTGCTAGCACAATACCCAGAATGTTAGAAATCACAGATTACAATCAGGTGTGAAACCATTGACTAAATTGGCCATGATTATTATTGTGAAACCCCTGCTGTTGGCAAGCGTCAGTGAGAGTCAAGCACGTCACCGGTGCCGGGCATCATGCCCACATGAGCCAAACAGGACAGACTATGCTTGCGCGTGTAGCTTGGTGAATCTTGACGAACACAATTTCAGCGCATGGATCCATGTTTTCAGTTACATTATCCATCCTGGCTGACCCGAGTTGCTGCCTATTTCAATCAATGAACTGATTCAGCTAATTGCTTGCATGACAGACTATAGACTCGACTAATCACTCGATCAAGGCCTGGACTATCTCATATTGAGTCATCTACACATCCATTGAATATTGCCTGGCAAGGTGGAGGTGGTGTCTATGGTGTCTTCCCATTCACCCTCCTGATGGCTTGGCTCTCACCCGAGGCTGTTTACCTGCGCTCAACGGTACGTAAAGCCCCCAGCTTTCCTGCCGTTGAATTCAGCTGGAAAATGAGCTCATTCACATCGATCATTGCCTGGCGTATGGATCAAGATATTACGTCAACTTAGTATCGGTAATCAGGGGTAAATAACCGGATCAAGCATCCAAGATCCAACCTGGAAAGCAAGCGCTTCCAAGCTATTTATCCCAGATGGAGGTAAGTACCATGGTAGTGTGATATTGACATATGAAAATGGCGACTCCAGTAGCACTCGACCTAGAATCTAACCCGAGATATGCTCTCTGCTATTGAGCGGATCCTACCCCTCCCCTTGATATCCCCATGAAAGTGGCCTTAATCAATTCTCTAGTCAGTCAGTAGTACTACGTTTCTCTGTTGAGATACTTCTAGTGCGGCCTTTCTCCGTTATAGGTTTTGTCAAGTAAGCTCATCCAGGTATCCTGATTAGGACAAAGACGTCAAGGTCAGCACTTTCTTGATTATACCATTTTCTAGGTTATAAAGCCCATTGCACTTCTTGCTTGATTTCGTATATATTGTATTATTCTATTTTTCTTGGATACTGGGATCAAGTCAATGACCTGTTGCGTACCCCGACGATAGACTTGAGCATCTCCCAACGTTGTCATCCACTTCTGAGTTTCATTTTGGGGTTAGGGAACATTGTTTTATTTTTCTGGTCGAAGCAGATTATCCTTCTTTGAGAAGTCTTTCTCGGTTTATTGTTGGTAAATACACTCTCTAGCAAACAGAAGGAACTAAAATTTCCCCTCTATTTTATTGCGTTTGAAAAGCCTGTTTCGCCAACCGTTCGTGCTATTTGTTCATGACCACTTCCGAAACACAGATACCCACTTACGACACTAGCATTCACAGTCAGAACAACTGCGTTAAAACAAGCGATAGCAATCCACATTCAGGCTTTCCTGCCAATACTCCATCACCCGCCCACGACACAGCTATGAATTCTGTTGTTGCCGAAAACCCTTCCGGTGATAACCCAGCCGAGCAGAACACCAGCTCCGCCGATTCCTTGGAGGTGAAAGTCTGGCCTCCGGAAAACCATGAGAAGAGCACAGTCGCCTCAAGCCAAGATTCAAACCATGGCCAGTCCAGCAAAGGCAACGGAACAGAGGTGTCCTCCTCCACTAGCTATGAAGGAGATAGAGCCATGGCCGAGATGGGCCATCATACCGGAGAGTACGATTCTGAGGATCAGTCGGGGTCGTATCCTTCAAGCCCATATCTTCAGTATCAAATGCATTTGCAGTATCCGATGCAGCAATACTATGCTGAATACCCTATGATGCCTGCTGGATATCCAGTACCCAACGGTATTCCTCAACAATCACCGCCGTATTCCCCTCAGCAGATGCCAATGTATTATGCACCCACCTCACCAGCCATGTACGTCCCCCGACCAGGCGGGATTCCCGTCCCTGCCCACCCTGCTGCCTACTATTACTACCCCACCGGTGCACCTTACCCCCAGCCTCATCCAACCCACCTCTCACCCACCCTCTCCGCCGTTTCCTCGACATCCAGTTCCCCGCTTATGCAGCCACTATCGCCAACCTTGGCAAGCGCCGGGCGTCCTTCCAGACATGGCTCGCAAGGAAAGAGGTTCGGGTCGCAATACGGATCGGTCTACTCCTCGACCAAGACGACCAACATCTACATCAAGGGTTTGAGTCAAGATACAACTGACGAGACGTTGTATGATATGTGCATGAGGTAATCCCAATGTTTGGCCACCCACCGCTCCACCCTGTGCTCATTCGCATTCGATCTCTAGCTATGGCAACATTGTCTCGTCCAAAGCCATCATAGACCAGAAGACCGGTACGTGCAAGGGGTACGGCTTCGTTATGTACGAGAGTCCCGAGCAATCCAAAGCTGCAATCGATGACCTGAACGGTAAAGGTTATCAGGTCTCATTTGCGAAGGTAATGACCCACAAATCACCCCAAGTAAATTTCTTTTCATATATTCTTGTGTCTAACGGTGATGAAGGGATGCCAATCTAACTCTCTGTCTGCCAGGAATCCTTCAGCACTCGCCTCAAGAACCTGCAGGACGTCCACTCAACCAACATCTACATGTCCAATCTACCTCTGGACATGACCGAATCAGTAAGTGGTTGATTCCCCATCTGCGAGCACACCCGATCTGACCGCTTGATGGTAGCAACTTGAAGAGCTTTTCCACCCCTACAACATCATCTCCAACCGCATCCTGCGTGACCAAAGCGGCGTGAGCCGAGGCGTCGGCTTTGCCAGGTAAATCTGCTAGTTTGCGCTTGGTGAGACTAGACTTAATCATACGGTGTGCGTTCTAGGATGTCGGACCGCGAGTCGGCGGTTGCTATCATTCAGAAGTACAACGGCGTCGTACTCCCAGGCTCCCACTTACCACTGCAGGTCCGCTTTGCCGACTCCATGGCCCAAAAGAAGCTCAAGGGACAAACCACCAAGAAAAGAGTGTGGGCTCGTGGCGAGTTTTCTGAAATGGTAAATATCCTGCGTTCAGCCAACAACTATGGTTCCTGCGTTTCTGACCAGCCATTTATTGCCAGAGTGGGCCCCCCTCCCCACTGACCCCCGAACACCTCTTGGCCATGGGCTCACCCAGCACCGGGCTCGAGGCTGGCCAACACCCTCCTCAGCCTGGCCAGATGATCGCTGGGTACTACCACGAGGTTGGCCCGGAGAGGTTCCCACAGGGGATGATTCCGCAATTTGGGCAACAGCCAGTGCCACCGCCCCAATATCTACCAGGGTTCCAGCCTCGAATGGGCTATTATCCCATCCCGCCCGCGATGTACGCCGAGGATAATGGGAGCTCGGCTGGCCATCCCGAAGATCAAGCATCCACCGATGAGATGACCGAGAGCATGGGGAAAATGAAGGTCAAGGAGGATGCCAAGGAATAACCAGCCACTTTCACCAACAATGGAATAACAACGCTTCCACCAACGAACTTCGACATTAATTCCCACAAAATCATTTCATTTCTCTTTCTCATCTCTCCCACATCACTATTCTTATCCTCCACTTATCGGTTCTCTTATGTTTCTATAATCTTCCTGTTGTTGACGCCTGGCCCATTTCTCCATACAAACCGCTTTAAATATTCCGAAGCCTCCATCTTCATTTTTCCGAAGCGCTCCGGTCCACCTTTTTCTCATGTAAAAGTACAACTGTATTTTCTTTTCATGGTTCATGTTGATACGCAAGATTTGCTTTTACGGTTCGGTTCGGTTCGGCTCGGTTTCTACTCTTCACCTTCTAAACATGATTCTGATGAATAAAGCCAAAATTATCTGAAATTCATTTGATTTGGGTTTTAATGGACGAGCAATTCATAGATACTGGTATCAATTTCAATGGGTGCATATTTAGCGAATGGCGGTAATGGATAATGCCGTTGAGGTGCATGTTAGATCTTGGTTGCTCGTCTCATCCTAAGGGTTTGTTTGTAGTCTTCGTAGCCGAGCTGTAGTGAATAGGGCGTGTATTGGCTGAAGCTTAGCTCCTCGCTCTTGTCTTGTAGCTGCAACCCGTATGTTTCCAAGACGCGGTTGCATTGTGGGATGAACCTGATGGAAATGGTTCCAATGAATGGGTGAATTTTTCGTGGGAATCGCCACTTCATGGCTTACCTATTTTCATTGTTTCTCCGATCGTTATGGTACACGTAGAGCGATAGTAGCCCGGTGAGCACCAGGGAAACTTTATTGACCAGGTGCCAAGTAGCGTTCTGCGAAGGGTAAGTGATTAGTCTTCTGATTGAGGTCGGAAGGAAACAGGAGGGCTAGATTCACCTTTCGAAGGATAGAATATAATCGCCGTAGCAAAGTAAGCCACCGCCAAAACCAATACTAGAAAAAGAGCTGAAGTGGTGGAGATTAGACTAAGGCTTGGTTGGCTTACTGGCAGTACTAACACTCGACCCTTCGCCGTTCACGCTTAAGTAGCTGTTTGTGGGTTTTTAACCGCTCTTCGAATATCGCCAAATCCGAAAAGCGAGTAGTCTCAGTGATGGACTCTGGATTGTCAACCGACGTAGCATTAAGTAGGGGTGTTGAGACGATAAGTTTTTCGGTCAGCTCTTCAGAATTAGGGGTGGTTAAAGTGCGTCGTAGGGCCATTGATAGATCTGTGTACTCTATATGCTATGGTTTTCAGGAAAATGCGAACAGCTATATCGTGGGTTAGGTTTATAGACAGCAATTTGGTAAACGTGACAAAAGGGACTTTTTTCACTAGACACTCAACAGTAGGGTTTAAACTATACAAACAGAGGGAGATATATGCTGGAGTGATATGGAGGATAAAAAGGAGATAAAAGGTCAAGGAACGAAGATAATGAATAACCACGATGGAAATGGATTGCTATTTTCATCACCCGGCTTCTAGTATATTAAAATAGCCACGAGCTAAATATACGATTGTACAATCCAGGCCTGTGGCTGCAATGATGGTGTGATTGGGGTGAGGTTTTCAGAGGGACACAAATCTGATCGATGCAAGTAGAATATGCACCATAGGAAAATAACTCTGGGAATTTATTCATATCTGCTAAAATATAATAGGCTTTTCCACGTTTTCGGCTTTTTTTGGTTATTTATAATGGGGGTTTTCAACGATATGCATTGCAAAATTCGGATTTTACTTTGGAATTCATTATTCTTGGGCCCTATTCATTCCTTGCAATCTACAGTGCCTACAAGGTGGTTCCTGCAGTATAGGCGATATCGCATCTGTTGCATAGACACGAAGCAGATGCAGATACCATTCCGTTGCGGTGTTTTTTCCAGTTGCATTTTTCTTCATAATACCACCGCTTTGGCGAGGCTGCGTTTCTGCACACGTCCTGGCAGTGCTGGTAATATTTACGCAATCTCTTTAGTGTCCTCTCCTCACACGTCATACCTCACTCGGCCTACTTACCCCTTTGTGTCGGCTGCAGTAGTCGTCCCCGTTGGAGTTTCTCCCGAGGTTTGTGTTGTGGTAGCTAGCATTGTTGGTTGATCTCGTGGGGGTGTTGTTTGCCGCCTCTGAGGTAGCATCGTTGCCATTGCGACAAGTGCATCGATGGCGGAAGTTGTTTGATCCGACGCTGGTGCATTCATTTCCGTTGGTGCCTCTGCGTGATTTGCAGGCCGTGTCGCAGTTGAGACTAGGCGTGAGACAGAGCGGTTAGTATTACACTTGATGCCTTGATCACTTTGAGTGCTCATTGTGAATGTGAATGGCCATTTACCGGAAGATTGGACAGAAGATGGTTGCGGCATTGTCATCAGTGCTCCTAGTCTGGTAGCCACCATCGTTGGGAGCCCCATGGGTAGTGGTAGCGCTTAACAGGCAGAGGACCGAGATGGCCAAGGCGGAGATGGCGAGTTGCTTCATTACTTATCAAATGTTACGAGTAATATTCGCTTCAACGGGGCCTTTTTATAGCATCCTCGAGCTCCCCGTTGAATATATCGACTAGTAACTGATACATTGGGCACAACATTGTAGGTGTTCTATTTGCTGCAAGTTCTAATGGCAAATGGGTAGTGTCAACGAGAACGGCTTGTTGAGACTATCCAGGCGCCGACATCACATGAAGCAAACACTTCCCAGCCCAACCTAGCTTCTGCTTTGGCCAATCCCGCCAACAAGACCAAGTTTTTTTTATAGAACAGAATCATCAATCTTGATTGAGTAACAAAAATAAAGGATGACCACATTACCATTTTAGTCCAACGATCCTCCGATTTATTAACAGAAAGGTTGAGGATCTTTTGAAACATGACCAGAGACTCTAGTTAAGGTTGAATAAGCTTTCCCCGTCTTTCATTGGCAGCAGTGCTCTCTACCAATATACTGGAACCTTGTTGGACGCCACTAGAGCCTTTGTAGTTACACAAGCATGACAGTCTAGCCCGATTATTTGTAACGTTAATAAGCTATTTGCCCAGTGATTGTTCAGACATGTCACCTAAAGGATGCCTGTAAAGTTGTAAGGATACTAGAGGAGCTTGGGGAGAGAGAGTCGTTCAATTAGAATACTCGACAAATGGAATACTTGAGCCGCTGTGCCCAATGTATCACATCGTTGCCGTCAACATCAACCACTGATATCGTTCAGGAATGCTATAAAATGCCCAAAGATGAAGTACATGTTACTCATAACATTCACTCAGCAATGAAGCAACTCGCCATCTCCGCCTTGACCATCTCGGCCCTCTGCCTGTTAAGCGCTACCACTACCCATGGGGCTCCCAACGATGGTGGCTACCAGACTAGGAGCACTGATGACAATGCCGCAACCATCTTCTGTCCAATCTTCCGGTAAATGGCCATTCACATTCACAATGAGCACTCAAAGTGATCAAGGCATCAAGTGTAATACTAACCGCTCTGTCTCATGCCTAGTCTCAACTGCGACACGGCCTGCAAATCACGCAGAGGCACCAACGGAAATGAATGCACCAGCGTCGGATCAAACAACTTCCGCCATCGATGCACTTGTCGCAATGGCAACGATGCTACCTCGGAGGCGGCAAACAACACCCCCACGAGATCAACCAACAATGCTAGCTACCACAACACAAACCTCGGGAGAAACTCCAACGGGGACGACTACTGCAGCCGACACAAAGGGGTAAGTAGGCCGAGTGAGGTATGACGTGTGAGGAGAGGACACTAAAGAGATTGCGTAAATATTACCAGCACTGCCAGGACGTATGCAGAAACGCAGCCTCGCCAAATAGATGGAACTATGAAGAAAAATGCAACTGGAAGAAGGATGGCTCTGGTTCAATTTTAGCATCCGCATCGTGTCTATGCAACAGATGCGATATCGCCTATACTGCAGGAACCACCTTGTAGGCACTGTAGATTGCAAGGAATGAATAGGGCCCAAGAATAATGAATTCCAAAGTAAAATCCGAAGAATAATGAATTTCAAGGTTCAGGCAAATGCTTGAATGAGGCTATATTTCTCTGTAAATGTTGCTGCCAACCTTTTATTAAACGTATGTTCAAAATCGTCATGATTCGAAAGGTATTGTGGTAAGGTATCGTGAACGTATTGGGAGGTCCTCTATTAGCGAAGTGGTGGTATGGAGAATCCAATCACCAGATTACTCTATGGTTGGCGCACTTTGTGAATTGTAGTCTCACGGTATATACTAGCGGCCAGGAAACTCTTGAATATGTAACATTGAGGGTTCTGCCTCGGGAGTTAAATTTATCCTGAGACCGGTGGTAGCGCAGCTAAAGTCCACCAAGTCATTTGCCGTTACGGCTTCTTTATGATATCTCCAGGGGTGTTCCGAAACACAACTCTCACACATAAAAGATAATACGGTTCCTAGAACGTTTCCGCTAGAGAAATAGGGAGATGAGAACTCTGCTGCACCGTGATTTACAAAAGTGGTATCTTTAAAGTACCAGTTTAAGCAGGCGAAATCGGTCAGTCTACAGGGACAGCTCTTTGTAGAGTAAGAGGCACCAATGCCTTCGGCTCTAAAATCCAACCAGAAAGGTAAACAGCTTGCTGCCAAACCCAGGAATTCCTCGATGCTTACCCGATAGGTGCACTGCCAGTAGCGTAGATCTCAGTTCGGACATTGTTAAGTAGGACCGCGTGGATGGCGTTCGTGGTTATCAGAGTATGGCAGGCCCGACAATTGAGTGTGCAATTTGGCCTCTTGTTGCTCAGTGGAAGAAATACCGTGGGGTTATGA
This sequence comes from Basidiobolus meristosporus CBS 931.73, assembly GCA_002104905.1. NCBI lineage: Eukaryota > Fungi > Basidiobolomycota > Basidiobolomycetes > Basidiobolales > Basidiobolaceae > Basidiobolus > Basidiobolus meristosporus. The sequence goes on along the minus strand of MCFE01000222.1, from coordinate 95,887 downwards.
CTAGCGACTATAGCACTAGGTTCGGGTATAGAGTCAAAATAGATCCTACCGGAAGCACGAAGGCTCCCACCGGTTCGCACCACTGCACTAAAAGGAGACATCTCAATCTGCCAAGTGCCACGGAAGTTGGGTGGAAGTGACCTTCGAAGGTATATTTAAGAGAATGGCGAGCTGAGGATACGGTTTATCCGATGAACGCCCCGATCAGCACCCAATGATCACCCAAAATTTACGAACCTTTTTCCAATCCATGCAGCCCAAGCGAGTATCAATTATGAGCGACCATTGTTGATCAAACAGCCCTCAGTCTACACCACCCACATGATATCATGCATAGTGTGCTAATTGCTGGCTGATTGCTGTAGTGGATTCCTTGATTACAGTGAGCTTGGCTGTAATGGATTGTGTACAGACAATATGGAGCTGCTCACATTAGCATTGTAGCATATTGAGAGTAACATCGAGCCCTTTCCACCATCGCACATTTATCACTGCTTTCTTCACAATCGCACATTTATCACTGCTTTCTTCACAATCGCACATTTATTTATATATCATTGCTTTCTTCACAATCGCACTTGTGTTTATATATCATTACGTTCCGGGCTTCGAGGACCTCCTGGCGTATTGATGCTAATATGCAACGATGTTGATGGAGATACTGTCTCAGTATCAACAGTGTCAGTCTTCAAATCACTCAAGTCAACAGTCACCAGATCATTAGAGGGGTCGAAGTGGAGTTTTTCAGGCTTCACCTGCTTTTCATTCCACCAGAACTGGATGGACTGCTTGCTTAGCTGCGAAACATAGAAGCTAATCTTCCCCACTCTTACTTTTAGCGAGACACGGTAGGTCGGTACATCATCCCTGGATTTGGAAGTTTCTATGTGGTGGTGGGAGATGGCTGAGGCACTACTGAACTTGCTCAATGCGCCCAAACAAACAACTCTTCCCTCGTTTCGGAAAGCAAGTAATTGATAATAGGTGGCAATCTCGAATTCGCGTGGCTTCAAGCCAACGGAGATGTGCTTGATAGAAGTTCCTTTGCCAAGTCTTAGAGCCCTCTTCTTTCTCATGAGATACAGAACAAAGTCGTGGGGGTATCTTGTTTCCGAGCCACTTCCTGGAATATCCAGCAGTTGGAAGGTACCAATGATTACATTTGGTCGGCAATTGAACAGCCCGATCACACTCACCCCGATCTTGTCATCAACATGGCTCATTTTTAGAGCAAAGTCCATCTTGGTCGGGTCGATGAATAGCTCATTTCTCCCTGGCAAACCGGGAGATTTGCTTGATAGAACTCTGGCATCAACACCGTCTACCAGTGCTTCAATGACATCCAGCTCAAATCGATCAAGGTGATCGGTTATGTAGACAGGGCCAGAGTTCATTGCCCGAGCTGCCCCATGGAACTGGGCAAAGAGATGGGAGGATTGAAACATGTCCCAATCCGGTCTTATAGGGAATTGGCTAGTCCAAAGGTTGTTCATTGTGTTTGTATAGACATGCCATGGCTGGGCTTCCTGCGGGGCGTCAGGAAAGTAGTCGTCGCTATTCCTAAATGGTTCGGTGGCCAGGGTCAGGGTCGCGGTCGGGGTCAGGAAAATGACAAGAATCTGTTGATTACCTGAATACTACTAAACCAGCATGTTCACTCCTATTGATCTGGTGGAATAATAGTCGTGGGCTCTGCGCCATACAGTAGATCACCCTTCCATTGAAATATTTGTCTGTGCTCTTCCGCAGCGCCTCTTGGTAGGCTTTCCACCAAGTGCGGGGGTTCTCGCTTTCATTCGACTGGAACTCGATGGCATCAAAGGAACTTTGAGCATCCACCTTGACAAGCGTAACCCCCTGGCCTTGTAGGTATCTGTGATAATCATCAAAGAATCGCTCAATGTCATCTGCATGCACCAATGGCACAGTTCCTCCATTCCTTAGCTTTACCTGAACCGTTCTGTATTTGTGGCCGATTTCATGGTCGGGAGAGAACCCGCCCCAGTAGCCCCACAGTGTGTGCCAGACGCCAACATCCTGGATGTTTGGATATTCTTCTTTGATCTGTGATATTATGGCCTTGAGGCCGTGGGGGAACTTGTTTGGATCGGCCGACATCGTTTTAAGCTGGGCACTTGGGGATATGTTGAGCCAACCATCATCAATGATCAGGTACGACACCGGGACCCTGGAGTTTTTCAACGATCCGGCCAGTTCCACCAATTTCTCATGCGAAATGTCGGTGTAATACGCATTCCAGGTGCAATAGCCCAATCGACGATACAACTTCTCATGCCACCCGCCAACATTGTCGGCCTGAGCAAAGATTGCTCGAGCTCCCTTCATACAGTTTTTGGTGACCTCAAACGGGTCATGGCCGTAGCTCAAAAGGATTTTTGCCTTTGTAGTCCCTTTGGTATCATTGATGGCTGATAGCCAAATCTTGCCTTCTTTATTGGACCGCAAGGCAGCTGAGCAAGATTCATCCGCAACAGGGACCAATACCCCAAACGTCCCGTCTCGGCGCTGCCACAGCAGATACTGTATGTCGAAGTCGGAGAAGTCAGGATTCCTTAGGCCTGTCAACGGCTCTAGCCAATAGAGTCTAATATCATAGGAAGAGTCAATACTATTCCATTGAACTTCTGCCAACTTACCCTCTGCGTTTCAAGCCAACCCACTGCACCACTGACTTGATATTCCCTATGTTGAACTGCTGTATTTCATTGCTAAACTGCGCTGTCACCTCAAGGCTCCACACGTTTTTTCTGAGCTTATTGAATTTCCACTGTGGAAGCCCGTCCACCTCAAATAGCCCTTCAACCTCGATCTCCTCCTGCGCCGCTTCGCCAGAAACAATGATCTTTGCATTTCCACCCTTCTGCCCCGCCCAGCTCCACACAGGGTCGGCCTCACCTCTGAATCTTACGGTGTATTCGAACGTGGTGGTGTCGGCCAGAGAACTTGGCTGAAGGGTGGCCTCAAAGGCTACGTAATCGAGCATAGTTTCACACTCTTGGGAGGGCACTCGCGCCATACTAATACCGCCCCATTCCTGGTTGTTGATATTGGACCAAAGCTCCACTGTGGCGCCTTGTGAGCTTGGGATGTATGCTCTGATAGCAAGCTCTTGATTGTTTCCGACAACAGTCACTGAACCAAGGGGTGGGTATACGATAGGTTGATAGCTAGACATGACTGCTGTTGTGATCAAGGTAAGTGCTGAGCCGATATTTAATCACGTTGCTTACGAGTGCCCTCTGGTGGATCCAGATTTGTGGATGGTAGGTTGTGGAGTGTCTGTGGATGTAGTGGGAGTGTTTGAAGATGGTAGGTTTTGGGAGTGACAATGTTGAGGTTGGATGTCTTGGTAATTGGTGGCATTTCCAATGGTTTCTCACCTATCATTTGGCTGAGGCTCCAATTTTAGAGAATTCAACGCAATTGGATTCTATTTCAGAAACATTGGCATTCATTGGATCATTCGGATACAATTGGTTATTCTTGGCATCATTGCTGGATGTGCTAAGCGTAACATAAATAGATCAAGTGAAGTTTGAACGATTGAGAGCATTTGTTTATAACTCCTGAGCCATATTCTCTTGTATCATTAAACATGGCTTACAGAAACACCCCTATGGACAGAGGCAGCTATGCCGGTGGTGAGTTGCTTCCTTGCTATGCTTTCCTACCCATTCTAACGATTCTGCCACGAAGGTCCTACTGGTCCCACGCAACCGCCCGCCATTCATGATCGCCAGTTGCAAGATTGGTTTGCCGCGGTAGACAGGTATTCACTTTTTGTTTGGTCTTTCAAAGGAAGTCCGCTTACTTATCCGTTCTGTATTCAGTGACGGTAACGGAAAGCTCACCACTGAGGAGCTCCAGAACGCGTTGCTCAACGGTACGTAGCCACTGGAACCTTTTCTCTTGCTTCCCGGTTTGGTAATAGAAGGCCCTGCCTCTAGACAACATGTCCCAGTTCAATCTTGAGACCGTGCGGCTCATGATGAATATGTTTGACCGTGACCAGAGCGGTTACATTGATATCTATGAGTTTGTCGGCCTGTGGAGATACATTGAAAAATGGCGTGCGTGTTTTCGCACCTTTGACCGTGACGGAAGTGGCTCCATTGACGCTGAGGAGCTGAAATACGCACTGCGCACGTTTGGTTACAACATCAGCGATCGATTGGTAAACACGCTAATTCTCAAGTATGACAGACGAGGTAATACTTATATTTTGCTTAGGGGGTTTCAATGCATTTACTAACACCGACCACCACTAGGCAAAGGAGACATCACCTTTGACAACTTTATTCAAGTCTGTGTTACCATCCACTCCCTCACCAACTCCTTCCGTAACTTTGACACCGATTCAGATGGCTGGGTTTACATCAACTATGAGCAATTTCTAGAGCTTGTTATTAGCAATAAGTGATCATCCCCATTCATCAATATGTTACATACTCCTCTCCCTCTCTTGCTGAAATCCATATGATGTACATTCAATCAACCTATAAACTCCGAACTGACTAATCGCGTCATCAGCTCAGCAAAATTCATATAAACCATTTCTTTTGAAATCATTAATTGCTGAATAACCGGGCTTATTTTATTGCCTTAATTAAGTATACCTGTCTCCGACACATGCTAGAGCGTTTGTAAGCGATGAACAAAACTCTTGAACTTTGTCTCGAGCGCTTGCTGAAGGAGGCTGAAGCTGCCCATCAGAAAGAGCTCCAAGAAGCTTGCGAGCACACCAGTGAAAATCTACGGGTCTCGAGAGAGGTGCCAAGCAACCTCGTTCCCACCGAAGATACTCCTCTCAAAGTCGAGCCTTCTTCCGGAGAGAATATAGAACCTTCGCTAGAAGAGGGTATAGAACCCTCGTCTGAGGAGAAAGGTGAGCCCTCGTCTGAGGAGAAAACTGAACCCTCGTCTGAGGAGAAAGTTGAATCCTCGTCTGTAGAGAAAGGTCAGCCCTCGCCTGAACAGAAAGCTGAACCCTCGTCTGAAGAGAAAGTTGAGGCTTCGGAAGATGTGGAAAGTGAGCCTGTACAAGCCTCGGAGGATTGCTCATCCAGAAACAGTGGCCAAAGATGAGCAGGTACCTTCTGAATCGCAGGACGCAAAGATAGGGCAGTCTTCATCGGCTTCCCCATCTACAGAACCCCCACAGACACACAACAACCTTGACATCACTTCGATAGCCACGAATTACTGGATTCCATTTAAACTTGCTTGTACACCAACAATGCCCACTAGGATTCGGGAGATTGCTTTGGATTCCATTCAGAAGCTGGCTGCCTTCTCATATCTCAAGGGAACCCCACCTGTTTCGACTATAGATTTGTTTGTTTCGAACAATTTAACCTCTTCTAATGTACCAACCACCTGCTTCAGTAGTACAAACGACCTGAGTTACATCAGAGAGCTAGCAGAGTTAGCGGAGTCGACCCTGGAGTCCCACAAGAAAAAGGACGACTTGGCTGAGAATATAATAGATACAATTTGCGCGTCATATACCGGAGCCAAAACCGAAGACACTGTGGAACTCCAAGTAATTAAAGCACTACTAACTCTGGTGACCGGTACATCTTGCGAAATCCACGGAATTCCTTTGATGAAAGCCCTTCAAACTTGCTGCAATGCGTATATATTTTCCTCGAGTCCGATCAATCAGATGACTGCCAAAGCAGCCTTAATCCAGATGGTTAACCTAACGGTCTCGCGCATGGAGTACTTCTCCGAGCTGGCCAAGAAATACCCGGAACTGGATTTCCAATCCATTTTCAAGAAATACCACCTCGCTTCAGACTCTTCAGTGACCACCGCTGAAGAAGCAACGCAAACGGAGCCTCCCAAAGCCTTGGATGAAGCCCAAAGCCACGCTAACGGTGTTGAGGACGATGTCCCTCAACCACAAGCTGAGCAGACAGCTGATGCACCCACGGAGGCAGTCCAGAAAGGAGGCGCGGGGCCAGATTTGGCCAGTGTTTACAGCAAAGTGTTACAGAACGATGTATTTGTTGTGTTCCGCCAATTGTGCCAGTTGTCCATTGCACCGGAGCTCCCCAACCAAGAGCCGGCCGAAAGCACCATTTCGACCATTGACCGTGCTCGTGGCCTCGTTCTCGAGCTGATTCTTTCGATGCTCAACAACTCCGGGCCTACATTCCAAACCGAGGACCTGTTTGTGGATTTGATACGCCAGCACCTCTGCGTTTCATTGTCCAAGAACGGGGTTTCCAGCGAAACGCATCTCTTCGAGTTCTCCCTATCGATCTTCTTGATCATCCTCCACGTCTTCAGGGGCCACCTGAAGTCGGAGATCGAGCTGATGTTTAACGAGATCTACTTGCGGATCCTAGAGATGCCCAACGCAACATTCAAGCAGAAGCAGATGGTTCTTCAAGGGCTGCACAAGATCTGCTCACATCCGCAAGCACTGGTTGATATCTATTTGAATTACGACTGCGACATCTCCACAGCCAGCATCTTCGAACGCATCGTAAACAGCCTTTCCCGTATAGCGCAGGGGAGAACCAGCAAGCCCGGCTCTACTGTTGGTGGAATTATCGGGACGCATGCGGCCGGCCTTCTTCTCGACAACTCCGCCGACCTTGCCATTGTCCAGGAGAATCGACTCAAGCTTCGGGGGCTGAAGTGCCTGGTATCTATTATCGAGTCGTTAGTCGATTGGGGAAAGGACCCCCATTCCACTGGGGGACGCGTCTCGCCCGAGGAGAAGAAGCCCAACGAGGATGTCGAGGTGGTTCCCCCTCACTCGCCCACTTTCGAGGACGGCTTTCAACAACACCCAATCATTGTCTCCAAAAACCCTCTGCACTCCATCTCGCTGAAGAACTTTGCTTCCCAGTACCATGGCAGCGGAAGCCCCTCCTCGCTGTCTCCCACTTTCCCCCCGGATGACGATCCTGCTCGCTTCGAGGTCATTACCTCCCGCAAGCAGACGCTAAGCAAAGGCGTTCGCCAGTTCAACTTGAATCCCAAGAAGGGGCTCAGGTTTCTGATGGAGAACGGGTTTGTATCCGAGGACCCTACGGCGATTGCCACTTTTCTGAAGAAAACCCCGGCCTTCAGCAAGACAGCCGTAGGAGAGTACTTGGGCGACGGGGACTCCTTGAATATCCAAGTGATGCACGCGTTCATTGAGCAAATGAGCTTCAAAGGGCTCAACTTCGTGGCTGCCCTCCGAGAGTTCCTCCAGTCGTTCCGACTTCCCGGCGAGGCGCAGAAAATCGACCGGATCATGGAGAAGTTTGCCGACTGCTACTGTGAAGCCAACCCGGATCTCTTCGCGAATGCCGATACCGCCTACATCCTCGCCTTTTCGATCATCATGCTGAACACGGACCAGCATTCGTCCCAAGTCAAAAACAGAATGGACAAGCAGGCCTTCATACACAACAACCGTGGCATCAGCGCCGACCTCTCCACCGACTTCTTGGGCGAAATCTTCGAGGACATCTCTAGCAACGAGATCGTCATGAACGACGAGCAGGCCATGGAGGCCGGCAAAGACTCGACCTCGACAAGCATGAAGGAGAAGCAGGGGCTCTACGAGAAGGAGGTCGTCCACATCGAGCAGAAGATGCTTTCGCTGCTCTCGGAGCACCGCCCCACCGCGGTGTATCGAAGCGCAACCCATGCCGACCACGTCAAACCCATGTTTGCTGTCGCCTGGTGTCCCCTCATGGCAACGCTTAGCCTCATTTTTGAGCATGCCACGGATGCGCGTACCACCAGCGACGATGGGAAGGGTCACTCTTCCCTGCATTCCGAGACCATCAGTTTGTGTCTGAATGGGTTCGAGGGGGCCATCCGCCTCTGCTGCCTCTATCGTCTGGAGGTGGAGCGCGATGCATTTATTTCCTCGCTAGCGAAGCTGACGGCGCTCAGCCAGGTCAAAAACCTCAAGTTCAAGAACATTGCCGCCGTCCGAAGCCTCCTCTCCATTGCCCAGGTGAATGACGAGTACCTCGAGAGCTCGTGGGAGATCATCCTGTACATCATCTCTCAGATGGAGAGACTCCAGCTGATCGGCGATTCCGCCATCCGCTCCTCGATGGAATCCCACACCTCCTCCGTCAGCACCGATTCCAGCAGCACCCGCAAATCAAGCTGGTTCGGGTCGCTGGTAGGCGCCGCCCACAACGACAGCTACGGTGCTGAGGACCTGAAGGCTCGACCGGCGTTGGCCATCTTCGTGCGAGAGCTTCAATCGCAGGAGACATTGGTGGTGATCGATCGGATCTTTTCCCGCAGCGTGAACCTCAGCGGTAACGCCATCCTTCACTTCTACCGCGCCTTGTGCAAGGTCTCGTTGGACGAGGTGAACGGAAGCCGGAGCGGACCACGGATGTTCAGCATGCAGAAGATCGTCGAGATCACCTACTACAACATGGGCCGTATTCGGTTCGAGTGGGCGCAGATCTGGAGTATCCTACAGCCCCATTTCAACACCATCGGGTGCCATGCGAACCCAGATGTGGCAACGTTTGCGATCGATTCCTTGAGGCAGCTGAGCATGAAGTTCTTGGAGCGGGACGAGCTGGCGCACTACCACACCCAGAACGAGTTCCTCAAGCCGTTCGAGTACATCGTGCACCACAACAAGTCGGCGGCCATTCAGGACCTGATCATTCAATCGCTGAACAACATGGTCAGCGCCAGGTCCAATAACATCAAATCCGGCTGGAAGATCATCTTCCTCGTCTGCAGTCGGATCGCCGAGGGCGGGAACGACGCCCTGGTGAAGAGCGCCTTTGATACGGTCCATCGAGTTGCCGAGAAGTATTTCGAGCTGATCGGACCGGTGTTTGTCGACTTCACCAGCTGCGTGGTGGACTTTGTGTTCCAAGGGAACTCTGAGATCATCCACAAAGCGATCGCCCTACTCCACTACTGCGTCGGCCGACTCGTCACCGAGGCCACCAGCGAGAATTCCCCCGCGTTAATTCGCCGCAACTCCCTCACTGGGGAGGCGGCGGATGCCGCTACAATTGAGGAGGAGCGGTTGTTCTTGAAGTGGTTCCCGCTGTTCTCGGGACTCTCAAGAATAGCTGTCGACGCGCCCGCGAGCGATGTCCGTGAGCAGGCGCTCTCGATCCTGTTCGACTCGCTCAAGTCCGCCGGGAAGCTTTTCAACGTGCCATTCTGGAACACGGTGTTCCGCAGTGTTCTGCTTCCGGTGTTCGAGGATCTGCAAGACGAAGGGTTCCAGCGTCGCGAGGATCTCATCCCCATATGGAACAAAGCGATCGACTCCATGATCGAGCTGTACTGCCTCTACTACGAAGTCCTCTCCACGGAGCTGGACTTCGCCCGCGTCATACTGAACATGACCGTCGAGTTCACCAAGACGAAGAGCGAGAATCTAAGCCAGAAGGGGATCGCCAGCCTGCAGAAGATGATCGAGGACAACGTCACCAGATTCTCCCCACCCCTCTGGGACCTCTGCCTCACCACCCTCGCGGAGATTTCTGCCTTGACCACCCCCACGGAGCTGTTTCTGCTGGACCCCGGTCGGGATCAGAATAAGGATGCGAAAAAGATCGACTTCATGTACGCGCTGTTGAAGTGCTCCAACCACCTGATGGTGATCCAAGCCATCGTTGACCTGTCGTCCAACCCCAAAGCTCCGCTGCTGCAAGCGCTCCCACCCAATCTTCGTGGCCGGGTGATCAGATGTATACATCAATCATACAAGACTGCCCACGACTTTAACACGAACTACGAGCTCCGCCTACACCTGTGGAAGGCTGGCTACGTGCAGCAAATGCCAAACCTGGTCAGACAAGAGATGCTAGGCCTGTCGTCGTATCTTCAGCTCACCTTCGACCTGTACAAGATGTACGGCGACGAACATGACGCCGAGTTGGCGACGGAGGACAAAATCCTCCCGTTGATCGTCAGCGAGTCCACTGATGTTCTCCAACGATACATCTCCATGCTTGAGGACCAGGTCAAATACAACCGAGACATCGCCATCTGGTCCAGGGTCGTGGTGACCATCTACAAAGAGCTCATCGACATCCCATGGGAGGCCCAGGCTGGGGATGGACCCAAGCTCGACCAGCTGCGCAAAGAGATCCAAGGGTTCTACTTGCTCGCGGTCAAGATGATCCCGGTGGATCGACCAGAGATCCGAGAGGTCCTGGAGCAATTCTTCGAGAAGATCGGTCGCCACTTCCTAAAAGAATAGTGGATCCGCCAGATAACCCCCCATTCGTGTAATTTTGCTTTCGTTCTCTCCAGGAATGCCTTCAAGCATTTTTGCGTTCCCTGGTTGTCCAACCACATTACTTCAGTACATTAATCACTACCATCACCATTCCCATTCCCATTACAATTTCCAATACCAAAACCACGATCACAACCTTAAACACAAATATAAATAAAACCGTCACCGTTGCTATTACCACCCTCGACTGTAGGGGGAATGTGGATGATGTGGGTTTGTTGTCAGCTTGGTACATATCTGTACAGCGTCGTGTTGAAGAATACCCGTTTTTAATGACCAGCACTTTGTGACTTGAAGTAAGGGTTGCAGGAGGAAGGGAAGGGAAGGGAAGGGTAGAGACACTACTGTGCTGAGGAGGAGACACGTGCGGTCTGTCTCAGCTCTTCCAGGATGTTCTGATGAGGACGAGTGAGCGACCAAGTGTCCGTGTGTTCGTACTTGCGTCGCTTGGGAGTCAAGCCGGTGGATTTATCGCATTTGACGACGAAGCGTTCGAGCGTGCTCTTCGTGTGAGTGATGTGCTCTTGGGTGGAGTCCCGTAGATCCCCGAGGGCGCTGATGATCCCCGAGAAATCGCGTTGCATCTCAGCCTTGTTCTCGGTGAGAGTGCGTTCCAGCTCGTTGTCGGCGGACTTGCTCGCGTTGAGCTTCTGTACAAAGTCCGAGCGAAGATCCAGCGCGGCCTTCAGGTGGTTTTGCTGGTACTCGTTGGAGTCATTCATCATCCGTTGGTTGGTGTCCTCCATCGAATTCAGGCTTCGCGCGGTGGAATCCCGCGCGTTCTCCACACATGAAATCAATCGGCTGCTGGCCTCGTCGATCAACCCACTGCTGCTGGTGTGATGGGACTCCATTCGCTTGGACTCGGTGTCAATCGTGGTGGCTATCTGCTGAGCCGAAGAATCCAGGTTCGCGGCAAAGCTGGATATCTCCGCAGAAGCCTTGGTGGCCTTGGTGGTGATTCGAGTCTTGAAAGCGTCAAGAACTGAGCTATTCTTCGTCAATGAAGCCTCTACCTGTCCAAGAGAGGACTTGAGCGTTTCGTGACGCTTGGAGCTATACTGTTTGATCATGCTCGCCACATTGGTGAGCAGCTCTTGCTTGGATTTGTCGTTTCTTTCCCGCTCCAATACGAGGGCTTTGGATAATTCCTCGTTCTGCTTGCGGAGTCTCTGGATTTCTTGCTCAGCTTCGGTCTGAACGATTTGGTTGAGCGTGGCGATCTGCGAGCTCTGCTTCTCCATCTGCGTTTGGGTGTTGCTGGTCGACTTTTGATGGCTCTTTTCCATCTTTTGCTGCCAAGCCATAAATCCGCTGTGGTACTTGGTCAACTCCTGTCGGAAGGTTTCAAACAGTCCACTGCCAGTCTTTTGGAACGCAGCCGTTTGGTTGTGAACGGACGCCTTTAGAGCGGTGTGTGCATCGGAGGTGTCCTGGTGGCGCGCTGCAACCCCCTCTTTGAAGCTTTCGCCAAGGGCCTCAGCCTCTACGGCTTGCTGGGAGATGGCCTGGTTAGCCTCGTCGACAAATGACTGATGCTGCACAAGCTCCTCCAGCTTGTTGCCCATAAATTCGTTCAAATGGCTAATACAAGATTCCACAAACATGGTTTGGGCATGTTGGAACTCCTGGATTTCGGCCTCCAGGTCCTCGCATTGTGAGGTCAGAGCTCTCTGGAATTCTTTGAAAAGACGTCTGTTCTCCATCTCGATGGCGCTTTTGCGGTCAATCTTTGCATGCAGATTCTGACAATCTTCGGCGCTCTTCTTCAGGGTAGCCACAAGGCCGTTGGCTAGCGAGTTCAGCATTTCTTCGGTCTCCATGTGAGCCTCAGTGAGAACTATTTGCTCCTCCAGGGTTTGCTTGGTAACCTCCAGGTTCTGGGAAGTGACTTGAAGTGACTCGGATGTGGCCTCCAACTCCTTTTCCGTCGATGCGAGACGTTCGGAAGTGCTGTTGAGCAGATCCATCTTTTGCTTAAACTCCTCGGTGACCTGAGTTAGCTGCTCCTGAATCGAATCCATGCTCTTTTTCAGCTCTTCTACGAGCTCCTTGTTGCTTTGGTTTTCGTCCACGAGCGATTGGTAGTTGTCGGAAGTAAGAAAGACCCCGTTCTTCTCGCGGGAAGCCATAAGATCCGATTTGAGCCTCTCGATCTCGTCCACATACTCCTTGATAAGTGCAGTCTTGGTGAGCTTTTGATTGACTTCAGGCTTATTGCGGATGCTCTTGGCATTGCTGGCATAATCCAAAGTGCTTTGAGTTTCCTCGTAGTTGAGTCTGGCTGGCGAGACGGTGGCGATGATACAGGTTTTCGTTTTGCCACCTAGGGAGTCTTGGAGTAGACGGGTAAGTTTGCTCTCTCTGTACGGGATGTGAGGGGATTTTTCAACGAGCGAGTTGATCACTCTTCCCAGAGTAAGTAAACTTTGATTGATCATGCCGGCCTCTCTGGCACGCTTATTTTCGGCACCGGAGCGACCGATATTCTCGGAACCGGCCAAGTCGACAAGGTTCAATTTGCCTACTTTGAGGAGCTCTTCACCGGTTGGCGTGGACTCCTTGATATGAACGGTGAGGGAGAAAACACTGTGGGAACGACTTGATTTGTCGTTGCATTTGGTGGCGGCCATCTTTCGTTTCAAGGAACCTCTTTGTAGGAGCTTGATCCCATCCATAGCATTGTTTACTAGGAATTCCTCCAAGCCGTGAATAACGATCGCCCCCCTTCTGGTGATGTCTTCGAAAATCTTCAGTCGCTTGGAGTCCTCGTCAGCCGTCAGCAAATCCTTCAACTCTTCGTTGTAAAGCTCGATGAAGGAGAGTCTCACCGAGTACTCGGCAGTCTCCGACTCTAATCTTTCGAACAGCCGGTGCAGAGTACGCGGTATGATACCGGCATCTTTCGAGAATGTGTTGTCGGTCTCCTCGAGGTTTCCCTCCATGGTGTATGTCTTACCGGTACCGGTTTGGCCGTAAGCGAATATAGTACAATTATAGCTAAGAGTAGAGAAGATGAGGTTACCAACATGTTTGGTGAAAATCCACAAATCAAGCCAAGCAACTTACCCCATGATCACCTGATGGACAAAAATCAATGCGATGAAGGATTCTTTAGTATGTAGCAGTCAGTGTAGAGCATGGAGAAAGTGGCCTACCTCTTCAAGGAAAGACTTCACCACGTTCTCGTAAACATGTTCCTGCGTGGCCTCGGGGCCGAATACTTTGTCGAATGTGTATTTTTTAGCCGTCTTTTCATACGGGCCGGCGGACAAGTGAATCTCAGTTCCAAGCAGACTGTTACTCTGCACGATTGACGGGGAGTTTTCTCTCAGTTCCTTCTCGTTGCGGCCACTGTGTGCGATAGGGGTGAGTTATGTGTCCAGCCGCAAAGTGGACCTAAGGGAATACCTACCGACAACGGATGACAACCTGGATATTGCTCTCCTTCTCGGCATCTTGATGCCTGGGATCTTTGGCCATCCTTTCTCTACGTCTCTGAGCGTCAACAGAGCGACGCCCGTTATTAGGGTCGGCCGAACGGCGCCCAGAGACACCGTTTGCATTTGAAAAGCTAGACATTTTTGAAAGGAATAATTTACAACACTGAGAGCTATCTAAAGAGAACGGTCAGCGGATACAGAGAAATGGTAGATATCGATGTGTTTTCAAATATCAGTCACAAAAATGCCCAAACATTCACTGTTGTTTGTACTGGAATGTCAACAAATCATTGGTGGACGAATCATGGTTCTCAGCCAGAGCACTCATAGAATTGTAAACAAAACAAATGGCTTCGTAATGCGTACAACAAAACATACTTCCGGCATAGATTTAATCAAGATTCCCCATGAAAATTTTCCACCGACTTTCAAACATGATTTCTTTTCATCACGCCAGCACGCCAGCCACCCCTCCCTAAATCAATCAAAACCACGCATCTTTCGTAGGAAAAAACTTTGGGAAACAATGTAAAACGTCTCTTTATTGCTCGAAATGTGGAGTAAATTAGGCAGAGCCAGCCAATTGTCTTTCTCTTCTACGATCACGCTCTTCGGTGATGGTAAGCTTGACACCCTTGTTCTTAGGCAAGCTAATCCAGGGCTTGTTGCTCTCTCCAATAACGAAGACGTTGGATAGACGGGTAGCGAATTGACGGTCCAAGACATCCTTGACGTGGACGATGTCGAAGCCACCGTGGTGCTTCTCACGGTGAGTGATGACACCGACACGACCCATGTTACGTCCACCGGTGATCATGGCGACGTTACCGATGTCGAACTTGATGAACTCGGTCATCTTGCCAGTCTCGAGGTCGAGCTTGACGGTGTCGTTGGCCTTGACAAGGGGATCGGGGTAGCGGAGGGTACGGCCATCGTGGGTGATGACGAAAGGAATACCCTTGGCACCGATCTGAACCTTCTTGACCTTGCACAATTTGTAGCCAGCCTCCTCGGCAGAGATACGGTGGACGGTGAAACGTCCCTTGGTATCGTAGACGAGGCGGAAGTGCTCTCCGGTTTGTTCAATGGAGATGACATCCATGAAGCCAGAAGGATAGGTGGTGTCGGTTCTGACCTTACCGTCGACCTTGACGAGACGTTGCATAAGGATGCTTTGAACCTCCTTCTTGGTAAGAGCGTACTTGAGACGGTTTCTCAAAAAGATCACCAAGGGTAAGCATTCACGGAGCTTGTGGGGACCGGCAGAGGGTCTGGGAGCATAGGTGCCGGTCAATTTATCCAACATCCAATGCTTGGGAGCATTGAGACGCTTCAAGTGCTTCTTGGGTCCGCGAGCCTAATCAACAAGGAAAACAGATCAATATCACGCGGCTCACTTCCGATCCATCCATCATACACTCAGCGACACATACCATGTTGGGCAAATCAAAAAGATAACCAAGAGGAAAGAAAGAACCACCCGGTGGCCCCGAAGACTTTTAAGTCATCAAGGTCACTAAATCGAACCACCCCATTTTGCTCCATCCTGGTTGGCCATCCACCGCCTCGAAAAAAACCCCCCCGAACGCACCGTCGATGGGCCGCGATTTTTTTCTTCTCGCGAAAATTTTCCATGACGTCAGATCGGTCGGAAACATTAAGTATGTGTTGCGAGGGAAGTCACTCCCCCTTTCTCGTCGATTCCTCAGTCTGTCGTAACTATGGTACGTATCCATCCATCGCTCACCGCACCTCGACCCAACTGACCTTGTGCCCGGCCTTCGTAGGAAAAGCAAGCCCCCGTCAAGCACGCCAAAGTCATCAAGGTTCTCGGCCGTACCGGCTCCCGTGGTGGTGTGACCCAAGTCCGCGTCGAGTTCATGGACGACACCTCCCGCTCCATCATCCGTAACGTCAAGGGCCCCGTCCGTGAGAACGACATCCTGGTCTTGATGGAATCCGAGCGTGAGGCCAGACGTCTTCGTTAAGCCTGCGCAGTGGTGGCCCATTCTGTCCCGCCCATCTCGTGCTCGCATCACGGTGGGCTGTCTAGTAGATTTTCTAAACTAAGGATAGCCTAGTAGTAGTAGGAACTGGTGCATGTTTTGGTTTTATTGATTTCCCTGAATTAAATGTACTATCCGATAGTGAACGAGCAAACTATTAGTCAATGTGGTGGGCGGGGGTATACTTCTTGTACATGGCGGTTAATGTTTCTTTTGGGCGCGGGCCGCTTTTATTAAGGGCGCTAGGCTGCTGAGTGGTCCGGCGGTTTGCAAGAATGGATGCTGGGGACGGGGATGGAGAGATGGTTAGTCCTCGCCACGGCGGCCTGGGCGTTGCACGTACCTTTAGTATCTCCTCCGCGGTGGGCCTCTTTTCAGCCTCCACCTCCAGGCATTGGGCCAGGAAGTCCTTGAAGTCGTCCGACAGCTTCTCAGGTTCTTGTAGTTTCGGCGTGCCATTCGTCGCGATGAGATAGAGCGCCTAGTGCGAGACCCAGGTTAGGAAATGCCACCCGCGGCCACCTCCACCTCCACTTACCCTGAGCGGATTCTCGTTCAGATACGGCGGCTCCCCTTCGATCATTTCGATCGCCATGATCCCGAGACTCCAGATGTCCACCTTGGGCCCGTATTCCTTACGGGTCACCACCTCGGGGGCCATCCAGTACGGGGTTCCCACCATCGTGGTGCGCTTGGCATCATGCTCATTCAGCTGGGCACAGAAGCCGAAATCCGCTAAATTCAATGGGATGTGAGTGCCACTCGCGGGTGGGGGGATGTCTGGCTTGGTACGCACTTAGTTTGATGCCTCCATCCGGAGCCAGAAGGACGTTGTCGCTCTTGATGTCCCGATGGATCACTCCTTTCGAGTGGAGGTGGATCAATCCCTGCAGGGTCTACGGAAATTGGTGAGTCCAAGCCACCTGGCCCCTCCCAAAGCCATCTCATACCTCTTTGCACACCGCGGCGATCTGCTTCTCGGTCATGATGTTCGTGGTGACCACGTCAGTGAGGCTGCCTCCCCCCATGTACTCCATCACCACCCAGAGGTCACCCTTCCATAGGAAGCTGTCGATGAAATTGACGATGTTCGGGTGCTGGCTGTCCTTCATGACGATGATCTCGTTGATGATCAGGTCTTTCTTCGGCTGCTGCTGAAGATTCATCTGTTTGATGGCCACCAGTGTGTCGCTCTGCAGCTGTTTGGCTGTGTACACCCCGCCGGAGGCACTACATGGACCGTTAGTTGTGCGACACCAGTGGTGAGCGTGAACCCGGCTTACCCCTGGCCGATCTTGTTAAGGTTGTTGTACAGCTTGGTCGGGTCGCCGTGCGAGCAGATGGCGTTCAGTCGGGCCACGACCTCTTCCGTGCTCACTTGCTGCTTCTTTTTCGGCCTTCTCGGGGTGGGGACGTTGCCCTCTGGATCGGTTTTGTTGTGCGGGGCTTGTGCTACACGAAGCTGGGTTACGGCTGGGCCTTACAGGATCCTGACAAATGACCGATGGTTACCTTTGGCTGGGGGAGCGTTCTCCTTGTCCTCCTAGATGCAAGGTGATCATTGGTAAGCTATCGAGACATGTGAACGTGGCTCGGGTGGAGCTACCTGGCTCGCCGGTTTAGCGTCGCTCTTCTTCGTCGGCGGATGGTGAAACTTTGTCCAAACTGCGTTCTGGGGTTTCTTGGCCGTGTCGGTGTAGAAGTTGATGGCATCGATGACCGCCTTGGATCAAAGCTGGATTAGTAACGAAGAGTCGAGCGGCGCCGATCCCCCTCCACATACCTGAGGATGGGCCTGCTGGTCCTGCTTGGTGATTCCCGCCTGTTGAATCAACGCTTGCCACTCCTTCGGCAAGCCCTAATCGGAAGTTAGCCGTGATGCCCAATGCATGGAGAACAGAGAGGACGTACGATGAACTCCCCGGTGTCCGGGTTGAAGCCAACATGGGTCAGATGGATCGGGTTGTATGGGGAGGAGATCTCCAACTTCTTATCTGGCACCAGGAAATCTAAATACCCCCAACGTCAGCAACGAACGCTCGCCTGCGTGACAACTCGTCACCTACCTGAAACGGAGGTGACCCACGAACTGAACACCCCTTTGAAGGTATTCTTCCCCTGTTCTGAAGTAGGTGAATATGGCTCTAGAATACTCAAATTTCTCAACGTGCCAGTACTTGTTAGCGAACCGGTGGTGTCGAGGCTGTAAGGCCCCTCGGCTTGCTCTAAGCCTGCCGCGGGGTCCTTCTCCTGCGCACTCGGCAGCACCGTACTGGGCTGGTTGTCTGGGAACCCGGTGCGGCGACCGTTGATGATCCCAGTGGTGAAGCTTTTGGAAAGTTTGGGGGGAGGGGGTGGGCTACGTTTGGGTATGAACTCCATGTCCCCTGGACCTTTGAGGGCGTGGAGGGCACGGGTGGGTCGTTCGACTTGTAACACGCCGTCTTGCGAGTTAGGGGTGCTCATGGTGAAGTGCGGGAGGGGTCACGTTGCCTAGGTGGGATATCAACGGGAGTCGGAGATGTGGGTCAGGTTTGGTTGTGGGGATTTGGCCAGGGTGGACTTCAAGAGGAGTGGGCTCGGTTTAGGGTCGGGTGGGTGTGGGAGATGACTTTGTGGAGAGGGTTTCTGTCGGATTGAATGACCGGATTAGAAGGCGGTACAAGCTGACGTTGAGAAGCGGTTTTCCACAAAGTACGTGTCGATATGGCGGATAAGAGTAACGCTGGGTTTTCGAGGGAGGTTGAGACGGTGGCCGGTCGCAACGAGGGCTCTATTGACCAAGTGATAAGGGTACCTACGTGAGAGGGACGAGTGATGAGGAGAGCCAGATGAAAATCCGGTTTGATGGCTGTGGATAATAGCACTCGAGGTGTGATCCATGCCCAGACCAGACCAATGAGCCCACTTGAACTCCCCAGCCTCCCCTTACCCACGGGAATTTATGATTGGCTTCAATGGGGGGGGGAATTACGATGGTTCATTTCAACCTGACTTCTGGTTTGCTTCGCATATACCTTGCATCGTGTGTAGGCAAGCCTCACCATCGGTAATTGCGCTTGCCTAACATGGTGTGCCTTACCCAAAATTATCCAAATTCGTTGCGTGGAAAGTGGACTAATTTGGCTAAGCAATTAATGATCTCCAGTAACCATCATTACCACCAGCAGATGGATCATGATTTGGGCCTCTGCAACCCACACCACCCACACATTCTGAAAATCGAAATCCCTGGAAATTGGTGGGCTTCATTTCGATTAGGAGGATTCCCATTTATCCGGAGATGCCGATTGGTCCGACGTCCTCGAGGAATTTTCCTCTCCATAAATATCGGATGGAATTCTTAAGAAACCAAAAGATGTCTTGTAATGATGAATCCCTATCCCATTGATGACGGATCGAGAGATGATTTTTGAGCCATTCCTCACGATCTCCGTGCTGATTATATCCCAATTTTGTTTTGGATTTTTTTGGCTGGCTTGCCTTCCTTTTCACCATGGCCTTCAAAATGGCATCCTCCCCCACTCACAACCTTGATCTTTGTCCTGTTCATAAGCTAAGTGGATGCAGGCAACCAGGCCCCATAATCCTTACATGAAGCGGATACTGTGGGTCCGTATGGTGCATGTGGCGTTTACCACGAGGCTTTAGATAGGAATGGTGTTTTAAATTTCGTAATTCCACCTAACTTAGTCACTTAGATCATTACCTAAAAATCATCAAGAATCCTGACCTAATTCCTTGTTGAGATTTATTTGGAATATTTTCACTAAAATGTCAGGTACCCAAAACATGAAATCTCTCAAAGCTGTCCAAAAACCTTCAAACTTTGAACACATGTTCTTGGTGTTGTAAAAGTTTGTAATTCCACCTAAATATTCACCTAACTTAGTTACTTAGATCAATACCTTCAAATCCTAGAGAATACTAACCAAAATCCTTGTTGGGATTTATTTGGAATATTCTCACCAAAATATCAGGTACTCAGAACATGAAAGTTCTCCAAGTTATCCAAACAGCCCCAATCATTACACATCTATTCTTGGGACCTTCCTAAACCTATTCCGCATGTTTGTAGCTCCAAGACCATGAAAAGTATAAATACTACTTTTACATTCAATAAATCAAGTGAAAACCACATAATCTACTTATTCTCCCAATCACTTCCAGCATCTCCAAGACTCTTGCAACACTCAAGACCCTTTAAAAGCAACAGGAACCTGGTTTTCAACTACTGCAAATGGAAGGGAAACACATTAGACTGGTGCTTCCAAAAGAAAGATAGTCAGCAGAAAACACCTGAATCTGGGAATACTAAAACAGCTGAAGATAGACCATTCATATCTGCACTAAGTATGACCACAAACTGTTGTAAGAGTCTTGGAGATATTGGAAGTGATTTGGAGAACAAGTAGATTATGTGGTTTTCACTTAATGATTTATTGAATGTAAAAGTAGTATTTATACTTTTACATGGTCTTGGCATTACAAACACGTAGAATAGGTTAAGGAAGGTCCCAAGAACATGTGTGCAAAGTTTGGGGCTGTTTGGACAACTTTGAGAATTTTCATGTTCTGGGTACCTGGTATTTTGGTGAAAATATTCTAAGTAAATCCCAACAAGGAATTTGGTCAGTATTCTCTAGGATTTGAAGGTGATGATCTAAGTGACTAAGTTAGGTGAATATTTAGGTGGAAAATACAAATTTTTACAACACTCCCACTCAGCTAAATGTTCATACTGACTAGTCCTAATTTTGACCTAAGATATTCAAACTTGTCTCTAGCTAATGGTTTGGTAAATATGTCTGCAATCATTTCATCTGTAGGACAGTAAACTAAGCTAACTAAGTTATTCTCTATAGCTTCACGTATGAAATGATGTCTAATATCTATGTGCTTGGTTCTAGCATGAAAAGTTGGATTTCTACCTAATTGTATACATCCTTGATTATCTTGAAATAAAGTAATAGGCATTTTTTGACATAGGCCTAAATCTGTAAAGAGCTTTCTTAACCACATTGCTTCTTTTGTAGCTTCACAGGCTGCCATATACTCTGCCTCTGTAGTAGAAAGTGCTACGGTTGGTTGCTTTCTTGAATTCCATGAAATTGCTCCTTGACAGTAAAGAAAGGTGTATCCTGTGGTGGATCTTCTGTCTTCTAAATTTCGTCCCCAATCTGCATCAGAGTATCCCACAAGATCTTGTTCTGAGTCCTTATAAGTGTATCTTAAGCAGATATCAGCAGTTCCTTTTAGGTATCTAAAAATCCGCTTAACTGCTGCAATATGATCAGATCCATAATTCTGATTATGTTGGCTGACAACTCCCACTGAATATGAGATATCTGGACGTGTTCCAAGCATGATATACATCAGACTGCCGACCATAGATTGATAAGGAAAGTCAGGGCTTTCAGATGGCACCAAGCTCTCTTGATTTGGTTGAGTTTTGACTAAGTTAAAGTTTGTCTCCATTGGGGTAGCTGCCGGTTTACAGTCTTCCATTTTGTACTTCTTTAGTATATCTTGAATATACTTGGATTGGCTTAGGGTAATAGTCTGGGTACTTCTGTCTATGGAGAACTTAATCCCTAAGTAGTAACTAAGTTCTCCTAGATCAGACATCTTGAACTCCTTAGATAGGCTGGATTTAGTCTCTTCCAATGTTTCTAGGTTATTGGCGGCTATAATAAGATAATCCACATATAGAGCTAATAGAACTGGATTTGCTCTATCTGGCTTATAGTATATACTATAGTCAGCATTACTCCTTTTGAAACTCAAAAATTCCAAATAAGAATCTATCTTGCAATTCCAGGCTCTCGGTGATTGTTTGAGACCATATAGTGACTTTTTAAGCTTGCAGACCAAATGGGGGTTATCTTGGTCAACAAACCCATCAGGCTGGTCCATATACACGTCCTCATCAAGTTCTCCATTCAAAAATGCAGTTTTTACATCCATTTGATGAATAAAAAACTTATATTTGGCTGCAATAGCCAATATTAATCTGATGGAATTAAACTTGGCTACCGGTGCAAAGGTCTCAGTATAGTCAAGTCCTTTTGTTTGAGAGTATCCTTTGGCTACAAGTCTTGCTTTGTATCTTTCAATTGTACCATCAGCCTTGTATTTTGTCTTGAAGACCCATCTGCATCCAATTGATTTTTGGTTGATTGGTAATTTGACTAAGTCCCAAGTTTGATTTTCCATCAGTGCCTGATATTCCTCAGTCATTGCAGATCTCCAAAACTTTGTCTGAGGGCTATTTAGGGCCTCTTTTACAGTCTGGGGTTCATCAACATGGACTGAATAGGCATAGGCTAAGTTTGTACCCTCATTGATATAGTAATTTGGGCTATTTCTTGTCCGATTAGATCTCCGGGCATTTGATACTGGAATGATCACTTCTGGGATATTCCTGGGCACTGATTCTGGATGAACCACGGTTGTAGAGTCCTCTGGAGTGAAAAAATTTTCATTGTTTTGCTCTGATTCAATCCTGACAATTGGTGGACTCGAGATCAAATTTTCGTCATCATCTGATGTCATTTTTTGTGAAAATTTTGAATTTTCATCAAACAACACATCCCTGGACTTGATCAGCTTCTTTGCTTCGGTATTGTAGAGTCTGTATGCCTTACTCTCATTGCAGTAGCCCAAAAATATGCATTTTACACTTTTTGGCTCAAATTTTGACTGATTTCCGGCCAGTTTTTTGGCATATGCTGTAAACCCAAATATTCTTAGATGTTCTGCACTTGGTCTGTATCCATACCATGCTTCAAATGGAGTAGAATCACGAAGTATTCTGTTATAACTCCTATTTTTAAGATATACAGCAGTGGCAACTGATTCCGCCCAAAAATCATAGGATAATTTTTGATCATGGATCATAGATCTTGCCATATCAATTATTGATCTGTTAGCTCGTTCTGCTACTCCATTTTGCTGTGGGGAGTATGGTACAGTAGTCTCTTGCTTTATCCCATGAATTTTGCAGAAGTGGATGAAGAGTTTTGAGGTATATTCTCCACCATTGTCAGAGCGTATTTTCTTGATTTTTTCACCAGTTTCTCTCTCCACCATGGCTTTAAACTCCCTGAGCTTAGACAGAGCTTCTTCCTTTCTCTCCATGAAGTAGGCCCATGTGTATCTTGTATAATCATCAATAAAAGTGATTAAATACTTCATCCCGCCTAAGGATAAATTTTGCATAGGTCCACACAGATCTGAGTGAATTAGATCTAATTTTTTCTTAGTTTTGATTAACCCAGAGCTCTTGAACGGTTGTCTGGCTTGTTTCCCATATATGCAGGCTTCACAGTGCTCCAAATTAGCTGGGGGATCAATTTTCACTCCAGAAATTAGCTGATCTTTGATCATTTTACGCAAATAATCAAAATTGATGTGTCCAAATCTCCTGTGCCAAAGCATTGGTGTTTCTTCATTTAAGTTACTTATATTGGCTTCCAGATATGATGGAATATAAGTCAACTTGTATAGGTTCTGATCTCTGATGCCCGAAGCAATATGAGCACCATTTTGATCAGTGATCCTGCATCCAGAATTGTCAAAACTGAAACTGAGTCCTTCTGCTGTGGCCTTGCTTACAGAGAGTAGGTTCTTGGCTATTTCTGGTACATAGAGTACTTCTTTAAAGGTCAGTGTATGGCTTCCTTCACTGCTTCTAAGGTTTACTTCAATAGTTCCTTCTCCCACTGCATCAAGTGTTCTATCGTCACCCATGAAAACCTTCTTAATTGGAATTTCTTGATATTGGGTAAAAAGTTCTTTTTGGTGTGTAAAGTGTTGAGAAGCTCCAGAGTCAATATACCACGTCTGAGAATCCTTGTTTGTGGTCATATTTAGTGCAGATATGAATAGTCTATCTTCAGTTGTTGCAGCATTTCCATATTCAGGCTTCTTTTGCTGATAATCTCTCTTTTTGAAACACCGGTCTGATGTGTGTCCTTTCCTTTTGCAGTAGTTGCAAAATAGGTTGCTGTTGCCTTTGTAGGGTCTTGGGTACCTCCTTTGTTGGTTATCATTGCTTATTAAAGCATTTTCTTCTTCCTTCTTATTGGCGCTTGATTTTCTTAATTCTTCATCCAGGAGCCTTCCATATATGTAATTTAAGGTCAAATCTTCAGTTCTGGACTCTAGGGCTGATACAAGGCCCTGAAACTCGTCTGTCAGGCTATTCAGGATGGTAACTATCACATCCTCATCAGTAGTTGGTACGCCCACAGATTCCATCTCATCTACCAGCAGGGTAATTCTGTTAATTAGATTTTTCATTTCTTCTCCTGGCAGCATCTTTGTAGTAAAGAATTTCCGTCTCAGATACATTTTCTTGGCAGCTGAACATGACTGGTAGGTGTCTTCTAATGCCTTCCAGGCATTCTTTGCCGTTTTTGCTCTTGAGCATTGAATTAGCAATTTGTCCTTGACATTAAGGCAAATGCAGTTAAAGGCACTTTGTTCTTTCTTCTGGTACTTTAAGGCTTCCTCTCCCACGTTTTTAGGAGGGCATTCTTCTCCCATGACAATATCCCAAAGGCCTCTTTCTTGCAGCAGCATCTTCATCTTCACCTTCCACACTTGGTAGTTAGATCCATCCAACTTTTCAGCAGAGGGAAAAATTCCAGTAATAGCAGTAGTAGACATTGCAGAGAGTGACAGCTCGGGGCTCATAACCTGTTGTAAGAGTCTTGGAGATATTGGAAGTGATTTGGAGAACAAGTAGATTATGTGGTTTTCACTTAATGATTTATTGAATGTAAAAGTAGTATTTATACTTTTACATGGTCTTGGCATTACAAACACATAGAATAGGTTAAGGAAGGTCCCAAGAACATGTGTGCAAAGTTTGGGGCTGTTTGGACAACTTTGAGAATTTTCATGTTCTGGGTACCTGGTATTTTGGCGAAAATATTCTAAGTAAATCCCGACAAGGAATTTGGTCAGTATTCTCTAGGATTTGAAGGTGATGATCTAAGTGACTAAGTTAGGTGAATATTTAGGTGGAAAATACAAATTTTTACAACACAAACAAGGACTCTCAGATGTGGTATACTGACTCTGGAGCATCTCAACACTTTACACACCTTGAAGAACTTTTATATAATATCAAGAAATTTCAAATAAGAAGGTTCTGTTGTAAAATTTGTAATTCCACCTAAATATTCACCTAAAATAGTCACTTAGATCATTATCCTCAAATGCTAGAGAATACTGACCAAATTCCTTGTTGGTATTTACTTGGAATATTCTCACCAAAATACCAGGTACCTAGAGCATGAAAATTCTCAAAGTTTTCCAAACAGCCTCAAACTTTGCACACATATTCATGGGACCTTTCTTGATCTACTCTACATGTTTGTAGTGCCAAGACCATGTAAAAGTATAAATACTACTTTTACATTCAATAAATCATCATGTGAAGACCACATAATCTACTTGTCCTCCAAATCACTTCAAATATCACCAGGACTCTTACAACAGGCTATGAGCCCCAAGCTGTCACTCTCTGCAATGTGTACTACTGCTATTACTGGAACTTTTCCCTCTGCTGAAAATATTTGGATGGATCTAACTACCAAGTGTGGAAGGTCAAGATGAAGATGCTGCTACAAGAAAGAGGCCTTTGGGATATTGTCACAGGAGAAGAATGCCCTCCTACAAACTTGGGAGAGGAAGCCTTAAAGTACCAGAAGAAAGAACCAAGTGCCTTTAACTGCATTTGCCTTAATGTTAAAGACAAATTGCTGATTCAATGTTCAAGAGCAAAAACAGCAAAGAATGCCTGGAAAGCATTGGAAGACACCTACCAGTCATGTTCAGCTGCCAAGAAGATGTATCTGAGACCAAAATTATTTACCACAAAGATGCAGCCAGGAGAAGAAATGAAAAATCTAATTAACAGAATTACCCTGCTGGTAATTGAAATGGAATCTGTGGGCATACTAACTACTGATGCGGATGTGATAATTACAATCCTGAATAGCCTGATAGACAAGTTTCAGGGCCTTGTATCAGCCCTAGAGTCCAGTGTGAGTTATTACTGACTGTACTTGGTGAGTGGGAGAGCTTGTAGGTCAAGTCAGTGCCACTTGGTTCAGAGAAGCTTCCAACAGAAGGTAGCAAGGTAATAAAGACTTATGTTTATTTTGTCCAAATCCTCTTGTCCCCTGTGTTGTTCAGGAAAGAGCCACCATTGTTGGACAGGAGTATCTGAGGATATCCATACCAGCAGATGAGGTGTTCTAGAATGAATTAGGCGGTTGTCTTCTGGTCTTTATTTTGGACAGCTTGAGCTTCTACCCACTTTGAGAAGTAAATGATAGCAATTATTATGTATTGTTCTCCTTTCTTTGTTTTCATAAAGGGCCCAACAAAGTCAATCCCTACCCAATGGAAAGGTAGGTCAAGCGGTATTGGTGCAGTTGTCCCTATCTTTTGACTCCGGTTAAATCTTTTGCAGGTGGAGCATCTTTGTAGCGTATTCACAACGTTGGACATCATTTTTTTCCAATAAAACATCTTTCTTAACATCTTGTATGTTGTTAGAAGGTTAGCGTGTCCCAATGACATATGTCTTTCTTGTATGATTTCTTTGTGGGCAGTTACCGGGGGTACCTCAACTCTGAACTGTCCTTGGAGGAACCATAATTGGTTTTCTTGTACTTTAGACTTGTTCCATCATACTGTGCCAGGGCGTGTGGCGCAATCCGCAGTTGTAAAGAACAATCAGGCGCAATATTATAGCTACCAGAAAGCAGGATTGTTCTTGAACAATTTTGCACTATGCGGGACAATCTTGCACACTATGGCACAATCTGACACAATTAGGTTGGCACGGATGATCACGCCAACTTGTAATGTTTGCATCACATGCGCAATTGGATACCGCCATTATGGCAGGTAAAATCCGGTATTTGGATATATTTCTTTAATGTAAATGGAAATAAGTGTGTATTACACTATAAACCACACTGATACTTACCATTTTGGTTACCCTAACTCCAATTGGACGGTATCTCAGTGGTTAATTGGTCCAAAATTATCCTGAAGGTGGCAGCCTCCAATTGGCTCATTGACTACTGAAAAAGCTACCTGATTTGCCATCAAATATCTCATTTTGCCCATTGAGCAAGTAAATCCCTGATCCTAGTGATTGGACAAGGTGTCATAGCTAGCACGCAAGCAATTGTGTAGGTGCAAAACAGATCCAATAGCTGCACTGGTATTACAGATGACGTATATATATGCAGGGTGTTTATTTATAGGGGTCCTGTCTCAAATGTGAGACAACCTTGATATTATTTATATCAAAAATTTGATGATCACTGATTTGCAATGGCTTAATTTGGATTGCAAAAAAAATGGGTTGTTGGGATCATTACGTATGTGAGCAATTCACAGCAATTGCATCATCTTCTCCTGGGTTTTTTTCTCACAGGGATTACTACTGAAGCATTTGGTAGTGACTCACTTTGCACACCTATACTACTTCCTGGCTGACTATCATCTTGGCTACTTGTGTATTTGTAGTCAGTATTTTGCCTCCTAGTTGATGAGTGCAATGCTGCAGCTTAGCCGCGCTGAATTGCTCCAACTGAACCACCTGAACCGGCCTGTAGTGCCACGTGCTGACGCGTTCTTTTACTTGCTAAGGGCTCCGGTGGTTGAGGCACTTCATGTTGGTCATCATCAGTCAGTTCATCAGAAGTAACTTGCTGATGGTCAGGCAAAATGGCACATGCAGGTGCGCCTTGACGCATTGAGATGGCCCTTGGCTGAGTTCAATGTGATGCTGCATGTTGATGTGACTTGGTCCGCTCCAATGGACTTGTGACTAAATGAGCAGCTTGGCAAGTTCTTGTAGTTTTGCTCTGAAGCACTTGCGTTGACCCAACACGTGTTGACTCAATGCGGGGCGTTCTGGTGAAGGGTGTTGGCATGGTCTGGACAGACGTGCACCGGCGTGCTGTGGTTGCAAGAGATGGCAGGGAATCCAGCAAGGGGTGCTGGCATGATCTGGACAATGTTGCTTACGGTCTGTATTCTTCCTCCTGAAGCTCACCATCTGATTCCTCAAGGTATTCACTTACCCTCTGGCTGATACTTTGGAGCTGTTGCCTGGATGAGTCCTGTGTATATTGCTCTGAGAAGCCACTTAGCTCTACTAATATATCACGTAGTATATTAGTCATTTGAGGCAAAAACTCATTCAAAATCTCTTTGGTTCCCAAAGTTGAGGCACTAATGGACACGTCTGGCCCGTACTGTGCAAATTGCGCGCAAAATTGTTCCTGCGCAGCTTCTTTGTCAAATCCCCTCACTCTCAGCTCATTCTTGATTTCAATACTTGTCTTGTTATATATCTTTTTACATACATTGGCTGGCATCTTGATGTAGAACTCATGCCACAGCTTTCTACTCAAATTCTTCCATCTTTGTCAACTCTCTGAGGTATTTAGTTCTGCTAGATTAATCAGTAGTGCCCAAATATCTGTATGAAGGCTCATCATAGACACTTGGGCCATACTAATATTATTTGGCAAGAACTCAAAGGATCCAACATTGACTTTTCCGGTCCGGACCGCGCTTGTGAGCTGGGGGATGGGTTTTGTCTGGGTTGTACTAAAGATGAGTTGAGGCTTGGTATGGGGACCATAGCAACGGACTAGGATACTTATACAGCAGTATATTGGCATCAACCTGATCTTATATGAAATATATATGAAAACTAATGTGATTGTTGAATTTTCCATATATTATGCATGATGCATCTTGGATTGCGTTGACACAGATCAGATCACATCAATTGCAGATTTCCTATTTGATTATAGACCTATGATTAAAGCATCAATAAAAGTACCAAGGCATTGTTTGCGGATGATTTTTGCAACATAATGATGAGATACATGGCAATTGATGGAGATTTAACCATAATGTATTAAAAATCAGATATATAACGCAGATCATGCCAAATCAATTCAAACCGCCTCCATACAATCATCCACCAATTTTAATATGACTTACTCAACTGCATGGTCTTTCCTCATCAATCCCATCACTACCACTAGATTTCCTTTTGACCCACTAGAGGAGATCTATTCCAAGTACTGTGGACCATCAACCCCAATCTACTCAAAGAGATCCCTTGTTAAGCTTCTCTGCTATTACAAGAACTATTGCCCTACAAGGTTTCATCCCACCATCCATGGCAACAAAAGTCCTAGAAGCTTTCATTCCCAGCTGAAAGCAATGGAGAACCACCTTGCAGAGGGTATGAATGACTTAGAGCAAGCTTGGAATACTAGGCTCAGAAGCTCCAATAGACTTCCATATCCCAGAGTGTTCAGCAACAGGTTCCATATCAGGAGTATTTTGGATACCTTCCCAGTGAGGATTAACAGACCTTCTAGAGGGCAGAGACACTTTTATTCTGGCAAGTACAAGGCACACTGTGGGAAGTTTCAAGCACTGTCTGACATTGAGGGTAACATCATCTGGTTTAGTGGGCCATTTGCTGGAAGTAGCCATGACAAAGCACTCTGGGTAGAGAATCATCCTGCATTCAGTAGAGGGGAGAAATGTATGGCAGACTTAGCCTATATAGGAGAGGATTGTCAGAGATTAGGATGTATTACAGCTTATAGGAAGCCAAGAAATGGTGTGCTTAGCAGGAAGCAGAAGCTCTACAATGAGATATTTAGTCATTTCAGAGTGAGGGTAGAGCACACATTTGGATATCTGAAGAGATTCAGCATATTGGCAGGTAAATACAGAGGAAAGTCATATATAGGAGAAAACAGCAGAATAGGTAAAATAGTTAAGATACTTATTAATGCACAGTATGTTCATACATGAAGACATCCACTGAGAGAAATGTGTCTAGAGCATTATGAAGAGTAAATAAAGCAAGAAAAGCACTATTCTGAGCAACATAAGTAAGATTGAGTAAAATTACCAGTAACTGTATCATACCACTGGCATCATGGTAGAAATTATAGTGCCAGATGGTGCCGTAGGGTGCCAGATCAATCCAGCACCATAAACAGGCTGGCACTATGTGGCACTATCCAACGGAACAAGTCTTTTGTACTGACACCATTTCTTTCAAAAGTCTCTCTTCTGCTTGTTTGTAACAACGTGTTTGGGATACTGCCCTCTTTTTATAAAGCAGATTATGTCTTTGTAGTCATTGCTGACATGTACTTGGCAAATGGCATAGCAACTGAGGAAGTCTGCATCTTGGTGTTTCTTGCCAGCGCAATGAGTCATTTTGAAGTTGTATTCTTGTAGTCAGAGGGCCCAATGTGCTAGTTGACTGGTAAAGTCTTTAGTTTCATCCGCCAGACCAGTGAGCTGTGGTCTGTTACTATTGTGAATTGGCAACCATGTATGTATGTATGGAATTGTTTAATTGAATAAACAACAGCCAGACATTCGATCTTGGTAACAGGGTAGTGACATTTGTGTTTGTTTAACAAACAGCTCACGTAACCATTTGGGTGGAATTTGCCGGGTTGGTGGTATTGTCCCAGTACAGCGCCTATACCGGTGAGACTTCCATCACAGTTAATAAAAAATCTTGTATCCCAATTGGAAAAATGTAACACTGGCAGTGACGTAGAGAATGTTTCAGCTGATTGAATGCTCTCTTTTGAGGTTCCAACCATACAAAATACTGGCCTTTTTGCATCAATTCATATAGGGGGGCTGCTATTGTTGCAAAGTTTTTGACAAAGTGGCAATAGTAGCCGGCTGATCCTAGGAATCCCAACACTGCATTAATATCCTTTGGTGCAGGTGTATCTTGAACGGCTTTCAGGAGTGAAGTAGATGGGTATATTCCATCTGCCAAGATCTTGTGGCCCAGGAACAACAATTTTTTATACAGGAAATGGCACTTCTTGGGATGTAGTTTGAGTTGGCTCTTGAGGAGGGCAGTCAGGATACGTTGCATGTTGTGTATATATTCTTCTACCTTGGGGAATATATTGTGATGTCATCCAGATACACAAGAGTGCATTCCCATTGTAGATTTCCTAGCACCTTGTTGATCATCCTTTGGAACGTAGTAGGGGCATTGCACAAGCCAAAGGGTAGTTGGTTCCATTTGTACAATCCAAACAATGTTATAAAAGCGGTTTTGGGTCAATCTTCCGGGGCTACTTCTACTTGCCAATACCCAGAGATCAAGTCAAGAGAGCTAAAATATTTGGCTCCAATTAATCTGTCCAACAGGTTGTCTATTTGCGGTAGTGGATACATGTCCTTCCAGGTGACAGCATTCAATTTTGGTAGTTGATACAAAAGTGTTGCTTTCTGTCTTTCTTTGGGACTATTGGGGGAGGCCCACAGAGACTGGCTCTCTGTAATTATGTTATCTTTCAATAAAGTTTCAATTGTCTCTTTGATATAGTCCATGTCAATTTTCAAGTTCCTATAGGCTTTTTGCTTGATGGGGTATGTGAGTACTCAATGTAGTACCCACTCTTCGCCCAAGAGTTCTCCCAAGAGTTCCCTCCAGAGTCCTACCCGAAGTCCTCCAGTACCCTCCCTATGATTCCCCCACACGTCCTCCCCTCCTATCCCTGCCCTTATCTAGTTAGAACACTTACCATAACAGGAAGGTGTTCACACCCCTATTTTATAACACATTGTCTATTGTCTAAGCCCCCCCCAAGTGATATATATATCTACCCAATTGAACCAGGAAGAACAACGAGATTTGGACGAAATAAACAGAAGTCTTTATTACCTTGCTACCTTCTATTGGAAGCTATTCTGAACCAAGTGGTACTGACTTGACCTACAAGCTCTCCCACTCACCAAGTACAGTCAGTAATAACCCACATATTTGGTGCCGTCTCTGCGGAAATAAGCACAAGTGAGGTAATGACTACTACAATCAAACTAAAAACATACAAGGGAAAGAGAGAGAAAGCCCTTGAGTGGTTTGATAAGTTTGAGAGAGTTGCGGTTGATGCAGGATGGGACAACGATAAGAAAGTAAGAGAGTTCGCAAGACATATGGAAGGGTCAGCATGGCAATGGCATTATGGGTTGGAAGACGCAGTCAAAGACAACTGGGATGCACTAGAAGAAGCCTACAAGACACGCTTTCTATATGCCAAAGGATACCACTACAAAGCCCTTCTACTGTCCTTGCGGAAGAAAAGCAGTGAAAGCTATGAAGCCTACACTGAACTGTTTCTCCAACGAGTTTGATGTCTCCCGAAGGACAAAATCGCCAAACAACAGCTCATGAGGTATTACATCATGGGCTTAGATGACGAAATAAGACGTAGGGCGTCCGAAGAACAACAGGGATGTAAAACATTGCAAGAGTTGGTCAAACGAGTACGAGGGGTCATCTTGCTATGGGGGCTACCCTATAGTGATACAAATGATCGAAGGACAGGGATCCCCCGTAAGAAAGGAAAAATCGCCTCCCCAAAAGACCGTGAGTTAGAGGAATTACGGCGAAAGGTCCAAGAACTCTCAATCAACAATGTCCAAGAAGTCCCCAAAGAAGGTGATAAACTCTGGGAAGCTGTTGTAGATCTAAAGGCCCAGGTTCAAGTCCTGACCCAACAGATGGAACGACCGCAACAACAGTATCCGTGTTATGTGTGTGGAGAAGTAGGTCACCGGGCCCATGAATGTGAAAAACGGTACGGAAGAGAAGCCGTACCGGACACAAAAGAGAAGAAGGCGTCAAAAGACAGAGTCCCTTGCCAGGAGGCCAACGGGACTCAGTCAATCTAAGCCCTCTGGTCAGGACAATCAAAGTGCGGAAGAAGAAGCGTCAACATGATGCTTCTAGAGAGGAGGCGAAGGAACCTGTAGTAGAGGTTCCGTCAAAAGGAAAGAGCGCGGAATTAGGTGAAGAAGTACGGAATGAACCTTGGGAAGAAGTGTTAAAGCAAACAAAGAACACTAACACGTCTTCCCATGGCCTATTCCCCATAATGAAGGTACTAGAGCAAACCAAGGCAACCCTCCCAATAACCAATTTACTGGGACTGGCCCCGGCTCTAGTCAAGGAACTGATAGAGGGATTGAAGGAGATAACAACCCTCCATGTCAACCAGACGGTCCTGCAAAAACCGAATAAAGGTACATACTTAAAGGTACGTATAGAGAATAAGGAGATTCTTGCCCTTATTGACACAGGATCCTCTATGTTGATCATGTCAGAGTCATTAGCAAAATGTCTAAAACTAAATATAGTCCCCAACAACACCATTTGAGTACGGCTAGCAAATGACCAACTGGATACAACGGTAGGTGTGGTGCCTAATTGCCCCATTTGGCTAGGCAACTTGATAATACGCCAAGATGTCGTGGTCCTACCCGTCGCAGCCAACGACTTACTCATTGGCGAGAGTTGGTTTATCCAACATAAGATGGATATACTTTACAGTGCATCTGAACTCAGGTGGGATACCGAGAGTATCCCACTGATTCATATCACCGATGAGAGCAAGGCGCATAGCAACAGTGTGACGATCAAAGAGGTGAAACCGTCGCAGCCTCCGATCATCACACAAAAGGTGATAAAAATACCACCCGCCAGTGAGACAGTGATCTCATTAGAAACACCAATAGCTTATTCAACGAGCGGAAGAATGATAACCGCAGCGAAAGCATCCAAGCAACTGGAAGGAATCTCAATCCCTAAAGTATGGATACCACCGAAATTTGAAACGCAAAGCCTGAAATGCTTAGTGGTTAACAACGGGCAACACACGGTGACATTGCCTAGAGGAGTGCCATTGTTAAACTTAGAGGAAGTCAACGGAAACGACCAAGGACCACCTCCAAACAAAGAACCAGAAGAAGAACTCCCCAAACTAGATGTGGACCCCGGTCTACCGCCTACGTTACGAGACAAATTCCTAGAAGGAATACGTCCTCTTGCCCAAGTATTCTCTAAGAACCAAGTAATTGGTCATATACCTGGGGTATATCACCAAATCCACCTCGCCAACAAATACCCCATCAAGCAAAAAGCCTATAGGAATTCGAAAATTGACACAGACTATATCAAAGAGACGATTGAAACTTTATTAAAAGACGACATCATTACAGAGAGCCAGTCTCCATGGGCCTCCCCCGTAGTGATAGTCCCGAAGAAAGACGGAAAGCAACGCTTTTGCATCGACTACCGGAAATTGAACACCGTCACCCGGAAGGACGTGTATCTGCTACCGCAAATAGACGACCTCTTGGACAGATTAATCGGAGCTAAATATTTTAGCTCTCTTGACTTAATCTCCGGGTATTGGCAAGTAGAAGTAGCCCCGGAAGATCAACCCAAAACCGCTTTTATAACATTGTTTGGATTATATGAATGGAACCGACTACCCTTTGGCTTGTGCAATGCCCCCGCTACATTCCAAAGGATGATCGACAAGGTGCTAGGAAATCTACGATGGGAATACGCCCTTGTGTATCTGGACAACATCACGATATATTCCCCCAATGTAGAAGAACATATACACAACGTGCAATGTATCCTGACATCCCTCCTTGAGAACCAACTCAAACTACATCCCAAGAAGTGCCATTTCCTGTATACAAAATTGTTGTTCCTGGGCCACAAGATCTTGGCAGATGGAATATACCCATCTACGTCACTCCTGAAAGCCGTTCAAAATGCACCTGCACCAAAGGACATTAATGCAGTGTTGGAATTCCTAGGATTAGCCGGCTACTATTGCCGCTTTGTCAAAAACTTCGCAACAATAGCAGCCCCCCTATACAAATTGGCGCAAAAGGGCCAGTGTTTTGTATGGTCGGAGCCTCAAAAGAGAGCATTTGATCAGCTGAAACATTCCCTGACGTCACCGCCAGTGTTACAATTTCCCAATTGGGATGCAAGATTTTTTATTAACTGTGATGGAAGCCTCACCGGTATAGGCGCCATACTGGGACAATACCACCAACCCGGCAAATTCCACCCAATTGGTTACGTGAGCCGTTCGCTAAACAAACACAAACGCCACTACCCCGTTACCAAGATAGAATGTCTGGCTGTTGTTTATTCAATTAAACAATTCCATACATACATACATGGTCGCCGATTCACGATAGTAACGGACCACAGCGCACTGGTCTGGCTGATGAAAACTAAAGACTTTACCGGCTGACTAGCATGTTGGGCCCTATGACTACAGCAATACAAATTTGAAATAATTCACCGCGCTGGCAAGAAACACCAGGACGCAGACTTCCTCAGTTGCTATCCCGTTTGCCAAATACGTGTCAGTGATGAGTACGAGGACGTAATCTGCTTTAAAAAGAAAGGGAGGTATCCCAAACATGTCGTTACAAACAAACAGAAGAGAGAATTTCCAAGGAAATGGTGTCAGTACGAAGTACAAGAAAATCAATTATGGTTCCTCCAAGGACAGTCCAGAGCCGAGGTACCCCCACTAGCAGCCCGTGAAGAAATCATACAAGAAAGACATATGTCATTAGGACACGCTAACCCCCTAACGACATATAAGATGTTAAGAAAAACGTTTTATTGGCAAAAAATGATGACCGACGTTACAAATACGTTACAAAGATGCACCACTTGCAAAAGATTCAACCGGAGTCAGAAGATAGGGACAACCGCACCAATACCGGTTGACCTGCCCTTCCACCGAGTAGGGATCAACTTTGTTGGCCTCTTTATGAAAACGAAGAAAGGAGAACGATACATAATAATTGCTACCAATTATTTCTTAACGTGGGTAGAAGCCCAAGCCATCCGCAATAAAGATCAGAAGACAACCGCCCGATTCATTCTAGAACACCTCATCTGCCGACATGGATATCCTCAGATACTCCTGTCCAACAATGGTGGTTCCTTCCTGAACGACACCGTGGCCCACCTGTGCAAAATGATGGGCGTGAAACAAGTCTTCACGGCCGCGTATCACCCCCAGACTAACGGATTAACCAAGAGGATGAACCAGACGTGTTGCCGCATACTGGAGAAGCTTCACTGGGAACTTCCCCAATCATGGGCTGAGCTGCTCCCACTGACACTCCTAGCAATGCGCACCACACCAAATAAAACGACGGGTTTCTCCCCATATGAAATCCTATATGGACAAAGACCCAAGTGGCGGGAGGAAGCTGGATTGACAATGGAAGGTGTCCCCCTGACGACACATAACAACTATATAGAAAGGTTGATACACCGTATCGCCCACCTATACATAAAAGTATTTGAAAATGTTGACAAGCACCTTCCCCCTCCACCCAAAAATGAGAAACTAACGAGACAAAAGTGGAAACCAGGCAATAAGGTGTGGTACGACCAAACCGTTGCAGGCCTCAAGTTCCGCCCACGATTTACACCCCGATGGATTGGCCCATGCACCGTTATCAGTTCGGACCACGGACCAAAGTACACCATCACCCTGAATAATAAGACAATCAGCAACATAGCACCAGCCCATCTGAAACCGTTTCATGATGATCCACCGATCATCACTGAGACCGAAGTGTGATTAAACAATTACCAGGACAAGGATAGAGGAAGACATGGGATACATTCAAAGTTTATTAGAGGAGATTTTAGTTGATATAGGTACAAATAATATGCGCGAGGGAGTTTGCCCAAAGGGGAGAACAAAAGAATGCATATGGAAAGCGCCAAAGGAAACAGTTCACCCAAAACTGGCGATACCCCTCCCACTAGCAAGAACCAAGATGATATCAAAAACAAAACCAACCTGCAAGTGTTAAGAGATATGGTACAAGCGTTACGTACAATGACAGCCACCTATGAAGAGTTGTTTGCCGGAGCAGTCACGCTAATACAAGACACAATTAGAGAGGGACAAGACAAGTTACCCATGCCAATACAAAGCATGGAGATACTACCCGAGAAGACCGTGTACCACCTAAGAGGAGGTTCCTTGAACATTAATGAGAAGGACGCCGCGCTGATTCCCGTATCCATACTGGACACAGTCAGACAGAAGACACAAGGAATCAACTGTTGTGCCCTCACAAGACCTTGAGAGCCCCCCTGTTTTGTTGCATACTTGCCATTAATAGGTACCACGGTTGTTGAGGTATACGCAGACCTGGTACAAGCTGCAAGAGCACCAGAAATAGAACTCCCGATCAAAGGACTCCTCCGAGAAATTTGCGAACATCTCAAACCACATTTCCAAGAAGGAACCATCTTAGAGAAGATACGTGAACAGATTAAATACACCGGCCAGTTAACCCATGCGATCCACCAAGTTGCTGTGTTACAACTATTACAGTGGTTTACCATAGGACAACTCAGGAATCAGTACAAAGTCCAACTCCAAGAAGCCAAAGAAACCGCCGCGGATTCTGTAGAAACCATGAGGCGAGTACGAAAGCGCCTCGATTGCGCCACAGTTTCTACGGAAGAACTACAATACGTCTTGGAAGAAGCAAAAACTTGTTATCGACAACAGGTGACTGCCGACCGAGTGTACGCCCTCTTCAAAAGGTCCCCCGCCATCATATTGAACATGAAAAGGACAAGCCCCGATAACGTTTGCAAGATAAAGAAGCAAGACTTTATCGCGCTATTGCACCTTTTCTCGTTCTCCGACCCTCCCGAGGAACTTACCCAGAACCCTATGGTTTGCCAACTATTTGGCTTTGTGGAAAACATCCCTCAAGCAACACAGGCCGCACCCCACTCTGCCGCCAAATGGTATCAGGTACTCGCCCGCGATCCCCTCGCAAGTGACAACCAGCAATGGTACTACGGTGACTCCCCATGCTCCGTAAACAAAATCGATCCTGGAGAAGCGAGTTAGTCAAAGAACTTCGAGGACAAAGCTCCCACTTAACCCCCGGGATATGTGAGTACTCAATGTAGTACCCACTCTTTGCCCAAGAGTTCTCCCAAGAGTTCCCTCCAGAGTCCTACCCAAAGTCCTCCAGTACCCTCCCTATGATTCCCCCACGCGTCCTCCCCT
The DNA here is from genome assembly GCA_002104905.1 of Basidiobolus meristosporus CBS 931.73. Taxonomy (NCBI): domain Eukaryota; kingdom Fungi; phylum Basidiobolomycota; class Basidiobolomycetes; order Basidiobolales; family Basidiobolaceae; genus Basidiobolus; species Basidiobolus meristosporus. The sequence continues at coordinate 58,173 of MCFE01000222.1, read as the reverse complement.
CCTATCCCTGCCCTTATCTAGTTAGAACACTTACCATAACAGGAAGGTGTTCACACCCCTATTTTATAACACATTGTCTATTGTCTAAGCCCCCCCCAAGTGATATATATATCTACCCAATTGAACCAGGAAGAACAACGAGATTTGGACAAAATAAACAGAAGTCTTTATTACCTTGCTACCTTCTATCGGAAGCTATTCTGAACCAAGTGGTACTGACTTGACCTACAAGCTCTCCCACTCACCAAGTACAGTCAGTAATAACCCACAGGGTATTTGTTGGTGAGGTGGACTTGGTGATATACCCCAGGTATATGACCAATTACTTGGTTCTTAGAGAATACTTGGGCAAGCGGGTGTATTTTTTGTAGGAACTTGTCTTGTAATGCAGGTGGTAGACAGGGGTTTACATCCAGTTTGGGGAGTTCTTTGTCTAGTTCCCTGTTTGTAGGTGGTCCTTGGTTGTTTCCGTCAACTACCTCTAGGTTTAACAATGGCACTCCTCTAGGCAATGTCACTGTGTGTTGCCCATTGTTAACCACTAAGCACTTCAAACTTTGCATTTCAAATTTTGGTGGTATCCATACTTTAGGGATCAAGATTCCATCCAGTTGCTTGGATGCCTTTGCTGCAGTCATCATTCTTCTGCTTGTTGAATAAGCTATTGGTGTCTCTAATGAGATCACCATCTCACTGGCAGGTGGTATTTTTATCACCTTTTGTGTGATGATTGGAGACTACAACGGTTTTGCTTCTTCAATTGTCACTGTTACTATGCTCCTTGTTCTCATTGGTGATATGAATCAGTGGGATACTCTTGGTAACCCACCTGAGTTCAGATGCACTGTAAAGTATATCCATCTTATGTTGGATAAACCAACTCTCACCAATGAGTAAGTTGTTGGCTGCAATGGGTAGAACCACAACATCTTGGTGTATAATCAAGTTGCCTAGCCAGATGGGGCAATTAGGCACCATGCCTACTGTTGTGTCCGGTTGGTCATTTGCTAGCTGTACTCAAAAGGTGTTGTTGGGGACTATGTCTAATTTTAGATGTTTTGCTAATGACTGTGACATGATCAACATAGAGGATCCTGTGTTAATAAGGGCAAGAATCTCCTTATTCTCTATATGTACTTTTACATATGTACCTTTATCTGGTTTTTGCAGGACTGTCTGGTTGACATGAAGGGTTGTTATCTCCTTCAATCCCTCTATCAGTTCCTTGATTAGAGCCAGGGCAAGTCCCAGTAAATTGGTTATTGGGAGGGTTGCCTTGGTTTGCTCCAGCACCTTCATTATGGGGAATAGGCCATGGGAAGACGTGCTAGTGTTCTTTGTTTGCTTTAACACTTCTTCCCAAGGCTCATTCCATAATTCTTCACCTAATTCCACGCTCTTTCCTTTTGACAGTACCTCTACTACAGGTTCCTTTGCCACCTCTCTAGAAGCATCATGTCAATGCTTCTACTTCTGCACTTTGACTGTCCTGACCGGAGGGCTTAGATTGACTGAGTCCCATTGGCCTCCTGGCAAGGGACTCTGCTTTTGATGCCTTCTTCCCTTTTGTGTCTGGTACAGCTTCTTGTCCATACCGTTTTTTACATTTGTGGGCCCGGTGACCTACTTCTCCACACACATAACACGCATACTGTTGTTGCGGTCATTCCATCTGTTGGGTCAGGGCTTGTACCTGGGCCTTTAGATCTACAACAGCTCCCCAGAATATTTCACCTTCTGTGGGGACTTCTTGGACATTGTTGATCAAGAGTTCTTGGACCTTTTGCAGTAATTCCTCTAACTCACGGTCTTTTGGGGAGGCAATTTTTTTGTTCTTACAGGGGATCCCTGTCCTTTGATCAATTGTATCACTAAAGGGTAGCCCCCATAGTAAGATGACCCCTTGTACTTGTTTGACCAACTCTTGCAGTGTTTTACATCCCTGTAGTTCTTTGGATGCCCTATGTCTTATTTCATTGTCTAAGCCCATGATGTAATACCTCATGAGCTGTTGTTTGGCAATTTTGTCCTTTGGGAGACATTGAACTTGTTGAAGAAACAGTTCAGTGTTGGCTTCATAGCTCTCACTGCTTTTCTTCTGTGAGGACAGTAGAAGGGCTTTGTAGTGGTATCCTTTGGCATATAGAAAGCATGTCTTGTAGGCTTCTTCTAGTGCATCCCAGTTGTTTTTAACTGTGTCTTCTAACCCATAATGCCATTGCCATGCTGACCCTTCCATATGTGTTGCAAACTCCCTCACTTTCATATTGTTGTCCCATCCTGCATCAACTGCAACTCTCTCAAACTTATCAAACCACTCAAGGGCTTTCTCTCTATTTTCCTTATATGTTTTTAGTTTGATTGTAGTAGTCATTACCTCACTTGTGCTAACTTCTGCAGAGATGGCACCAAATATGTGGGTTATTACTGACTGTACTTGGTGAGTGGGAGTGTTTGTTGGTCAAGTCAGTACCACTTGGTTCAGAGTAGCTTCCAATAGAAGGTAGCAAGGTAATAAAGACTTTTGTTTATTTTGTCCAAATCCTCTTGTCCCCTCACTTGGTTCAATTGGGTAGATATATATATATCACTTGGGGGCTTAGATATCAGACAATGTGTTATAAAATAGGGGTGTGAACACCTTCCTGTTATGGTAAGTGTTCTAACTAGATAAGGGAAGGGATAGGAGGGAGGGCATGTGGGGGAATTATAGGGAGAATACTGGGGGACTTTGGGTAGGACTCTGGGGAGAGCTCTTGGGCAAAGAGTGGGTACTGCATTTAGTGCTCACATCCAGAACTGAAGATTTGACCTTAAATTATGTATATGGAAGGCTCCTGGATGAAGAATTAAGAAAATCAAGGGTCAATAAGAAGGAAGAAGAAAATACTTTAATAAGCAATAATAACCAACAGGGAAGGTACCCAAGACCTTACAAAGGCAATAGCAACCTGTTTTGCAACTACGGCAAAAGGAAAGGACACACATCAGACTGGTGTCTCAAAAAGAGAGAAAATCAGTAAAAGAACTCTGAATATGGAAAGGCTGCAACCACTGAAGATAGGCTATTCATATCTGGACTAAATATGACCACAAACAAGGATTCTCAGACATGGTATATTGACTCTGGAGCATCTTAGCACTTAACACACCAAAAAGAACTTTTTACCTAATATCAAGAAATTCCAATCAAGAAGGTTTTGATGGGTGACAATAGAACACTTGATGCAGTAGGAGAAGAGACTATCCAAGTAAACCTCAGAGCAGTGAAGGAAGCCCTACACTAACCTTTAAAGAACTACTCTATTTACCAGAAATAGGCAAGAACCTACTATCTGTATGCAAGGACACTGCAGAAGGACTTAGTGTCAGCTTTGACAAATCTTGATGCTAGATCACTGATCAAAATGGTCCCCATATTGCTTTGGGTATTAGAGATCAGAATATATTTAAGTTGACTTATATTCCATCATATTTGGAGGCCAATATGAGCAACTTAAATGAAGAAACACCAATGCTTTGACACAAAAGATTTGGGCACATCAATTTTGACTATTTGCACAAAATGATCAAAGATCAGCTAATTCTGGGAGTAAAACTTGATCCTCCAGCTAGTTTGGAGCACTGTGAAGCCTGCATATATGGGAAACAAGCCAGACATCTGTTCAAGAGCTCAGGGTTAATTGAAACTAAGAAAAAACTGGAACTAATTCACTGAGATCTGTGTGGTCCTATGCAAGATCTATCTTTAGGTGGGATGAGGTACTTAATCACTATTTTTGATAACTATACAAGATACACATGGGTCTAGTCCATGGAGAGAAAGGAAGAAGCTCTGTCCAAGTTCAAAGAGCTTAAAGCAAGGCGGAGAGAGAGACTGGTGAAAAAATCAAGAAAATACGCTCTGACAATGGTGGAAAATATACCTCAAAGCTCTTCATTCACTTCTGCAAAATTAATGGGATAAAGCAAGAGACCACTGCACCATACTCCCCACCGCAAAATGAAGTAGCAGAGTGTGAAAACAAATCAATAATTGATATGGCAAGATCTGAGATCCATGCTTGAAAATTATCCTTTGATTTTTGTGCAGAACCAGCTGCCACAGCTGTGTACCATAAAATAGCAATTATAGCAGAATACTTGGTGATTTTACTTAATTCGAAGCATGGTATGCATTCAGGCCAAGTGCAAAACATCTAAGAATACTTGGGTGTACAGCATATACCAAGAAAATGCCCAGAAATTACTCAAAATTTGAGCCAAAAAGTATAAAATGCATATTTTTGGGCTACTACAATGAGAGTAAAGCATACAGATTCTATAATACCAAAGCAAAGAAGCTAATCAAGTCCAGGGATGAGTTGTCTGATGAGAACTCAAAATTCTCACAAAAAATGACATCAGATGATGACAAATATCTGTTCTCAAGTTTACCAAGCGTCAGGATTGAATTAGAGCAAAACAATGAAAATTTTTTCACCCCAGAAGACTTGTCAATTGTAATTCAGCCTGAAGCAGTGCACAGGAATATCCTACAAGTAATCATTCCAGTATCAAATGCCAGGAGATGCAATTGGACAAGAAATAGCCCAAATTACCATATCAATGTGGGTAAAAACTTAGCCAATGCCTATTCAGTCCATTTTGATGAGCACCAGACTGTAGAAGAGGCCCTATATAGCCCCCAGACAAAGTTTTGGAGATCTGTAACAACTGAGGAATATCAAGCCCAGAGAAATGATCAAACTTGGGACTTGGTCCAATTACCAATCTACCAAAAATCAATTGAATGCAGATGGGTCTTCAAGACAAAATACAAGGTGGACGGTACAATTGAAAGATACAAAGCAAGACTTGTGGCCAAAGGATACTCTCAAACAAAAGGACTTGACTATACTGGGACCTTTGCACTGGTAGCCAAGTTTAAATCCATCAGATTGATTTGGGCTATTGCAGCCATATTTAAGTTTTTTATTCATCAAATGGATGTAAAAGCTGTATATGAACCAGCCTGATGTGTTTGCTGGCCAAGATAACCCCTATTTGGTCTGCAAGCATAAAAGGTGTCTATGTGGTCTCAAACAATCACCAAGAGCCTGAAATTGCAAGATAGATTCTTATTTGGAATCTTTGAGTTTCAAAAGGAGTAATGCTGACTATAGTATATACTATAAGCCAGATAGAGCAAGTCCAGTTCATTAGCTGTATATGTGGATGATCTTATTATAGCCACCAATAACCTAGCAACATTGTAAGACACTAAATCCAGCCTATCTGAGGAGTTTAAGTTGTCTGATCTAGGAGAGCTCAGTTTCTACTTAGGGATCAAGTTCTCATAGCAGAGTTACCCAGACTATCACCCTGTGCCAATCCAAGTATATTCATGATATACTAAAGAAGTACCAAATAGAAGACTGTATACCAGCAGCTACACCAATGGAGACAAACTTTAACTTAGTCAAAACTCAACCAAATCAAGAGAGCTTGATGCCATCTGAAAGCCCTGACTTTCCTTATCAGTCTATGGCCGGCAGCCTGATGTATATCATGCTTGGAACACGTCCATAAGTTATCATATTCAGTGAGAGTTGTCAGCCAGCATAATCAGAACTATGGATCTGATCATATTACAGCAGTTAAGCAGAATTTTAGATACCTATTGGAACTGCTGATACCTGCTTAAGGTGCACTTATAAGAATTCAGAACAGGATCTTGTGGGATACTCTGATGCTGATTGGGAACAAAATTTGGAAGACAGAAGATCCACCACAGGACGCACCTTTCTTTACTGTAAAGGAGCAATTTCATGGAACTCAAGAAAGCAACCAGCCATAGCACTTTCTACTACAGAGACAGAGTACATGACAGCCTGCAAAGTTATAAAAGAAGCAATGTGGTTAAGAAAGCTTCTTAAAAATTTAGGCCTATGTCAAAAAATGCATGTTACATTATTTCAAGATAATCAAGGATGTATAAAATCAGATAGAAAACCAACTTTTCATGCTAGAGCTTAGCACATAGATATTAGACTTCATCTCATATGTGAAGCTATAGAGAATGACTTAGTTGGCTTGGTTTACTGTCCTTCAGATGAAATGATTGCAGACATGTTTACCAAACCATTAGCTAAAGACCAGTGTGAATATCTTAGGTCAAAATTAGGACTAGTCAGCATGAACATTTAGCTGAGTGGGAGTGTTGTAAAAATTTGTAATTCCACCTAAATATTAACCTAACTTAGTTCCTTAGATTGTTACCTTCAAATCCCAGAGAATACTGGCCAGATTTCTTGTTGGGATTTACTTGGAGTATTTTCACCAAAATACCAGGTGCCCAGAGCATGAAAATTCTCAAAGTTGTCCAAACAGCCCCAAAATTTGCACACATGTTCTTGGGAGCTTCCTTAGTCTATTATATCTGTTTGGTATGCCAAGATCTTGTAAAAGTATAAATACTACTTTAACATAGGATAGATCATTGAGTGAAAGCCACATAATTTACTTGTCCTCCCAATCACTTAGAATATCTCCAAGACTCTTACAACAGGTTCATGGGTGACAATAGAACACTTGATGCAGTGGGAAAAGGAACTATCCAAGTAAACCTTAGAAGCAGCAAAGGAAGCTATACACTGACCTTTAAGAAGTTCTCTATGTACCAGAAATAGCCAAGAACCTACTAACGGTAAGAAAAGCCACAGCAGAAGGACTCAGTTTTAGTTTTGACAAATCAGGATGCAGGATCACTGATCAATATGGTGCCCATATTGCTCTGGGTATCAGTGATCAGATTCTATACAAGCTCACTTATATTTCATCCTATCCTTATGTCAGTTGCAGTAATTTGAATAAAGAAACACTAATGCTTTGACCAGGAAACTTGGTCACCCCAACTTTGATTATATGCTCAAAATGATCAACAAACAGCTAATTTCCAGTGTAACAATTGATCCCTCTGCAAATTTGGAGCACTGGAAAGCCTGCATATCTGGGAAACAGGCTCAATAGCTATTCAGGAGATCTAGGTTAATTGAAACTCAGAATACATGTGATTCAATTCACTTGAATCTGTGTAGACATATGAAAAATTTATCCTTGGATGGGATGAAGCATTTAATCACTTTTATTGATGATTTTACAAGATACACATAGGTTTACTTCTTGTAGGGAAAGGAAGAAGCCTTGATAATCAGGAAAAGAAGCTTGAATATGGAAACTCTGCAACAACTGAAGATAGACTATTTATATCTGTACTAAATATGACCTCAGACAAGGATTCTCAGATCTGGTACATTGACTCTGGAGCATCTCAACTCTTTACACACCAAAGAAAGCTTTTTTCCCAATCCCAACAAATTCCAATCAAGAAGGTTTTTTTTGGTGACAATAGAGCATATGAGGCAATGGAGAAGGAACTATCCCAGTGAACCTCAGAAGTAGTGAAGGGAGCTATACCCCTTCCTCCATAGAGGTACTTTATGCATCAGAAGTAGCAAAGAACCTATTATCTGTAAGCAAGGTTATTGCACAAGAACTCAGTTTCAGCTTTAACAATTCAGGATGCAGAATCACTGATCAAAATGATGCCCATATTGATCTAGATGTCAGAAATCAGAATCTATGCAAGTTGACTTATATTCCATCATATTTGGAAGCCAATCTAAGTAACTTAAATGAAGAAACACCATTGTTCTGGCACAGGTGATTTGGAGACATCAATTTTGATTACTTGAGCAAAATGTTTAAATATCAACTAATTTCCTAAGTAAAAACTAATCTCCCAAATAATTTCAAGCACTGTGAAGCCTTCACATATGGGAAACAAGCCAGAAAACTGTTCATGAGCTCTGGGTTAATTGAAACAGAGAAAAAATTAGATCTAGTCCACTCAGAAGTTCAGGGAGCTTAAAGTTATTGTGGAGAGAGAAATGGTGAAAAAATCAAGAAAATATGCTTTGACAATGGTGGAGAATATACCTCAAGACTCCTCATCCACTACTGTAAATTAATGGGATAAGCAAGAGATTTCTGTACTATACTCCCCACAGCAAAATGGAGTAGCAGAATGTGCAAGCAGATCAATAACTGATGTGGCAAGCTCAATGATCCATGATCATAAATTGTCATATGATATTTGGGTGAAATTAGTTGCCACAGCTGTATACCTTCAATATAGGAATTATAACTGAACACTTTGTGATACTACTCCATTTGAAGCATGGCATGGATACTGATCAAGTGCAGAACATATAGGAATAATTTGGTGTACAGCAAATGCCAGAAACTGCCTGAAAATCTGTCAAAATCTGAGCCAAAAGGTGAAAAATGCATATTTTTAGCCCAAAAAAACTCCAAGAATACTTTATGGAGCCAAGTTGGCCCAGTAATCCATCTACTGCTACATGACACATTGTGGTTGCAGGAGAAGCGATGTTTTTTCACCAATTTCTGTAATGGAGGCTTTCAGGATGCACTACTAATTCTTGCTATAATCAATCTGGCATGCAACTTGCCATGTACAGGGTACAAATGGGAAACTATTATGCAGCTGGCAATATACAACCCAGAGACTGTCATGATAACAGCATGTGTTAGCAGTTGTATGGCATTCAAATCAGATGATGTCACTTTGCAAGGTGTCCAACTTGTCAGGAATCCACAACCACTGGAGGAGAACATTATTCACACCCTATATATATTCCAGTAAAACCCCATCTAAGGAAGCTGATGCAGTCCAACAAATATTTTGAAGCTATAAAGTACTGCACTCAGTATCAATCAAGTGCAAACATTTCCAATATAATTGATGGCAAACATTAAAACTACTAAGAAGTAATGGCTACTTTGACCTGACCAGCCAATACATCCCATTGCCTTGTATGGCAAGAAACTTGATGGTATTCTGATGGCTTCATTGCAAACCTCTGCTGACAATATAAATGCAGTACATTGGCCTAGAACTAGTTCTGTAAAATGCTACTGTGCCAATTTCCCAAATGGTATTATGTTTTTCAACCTCCCCTTGTGGCATTCATACATTCCACTGTAGGGTCACCCCTCTATATTTGCTTACCCATTAATGCCTTGGGTATCCCACATATAAGACCCATTCTGTTGTACTGTGCCAGGGTGTGTGGTGCATCCTTGGTTGTTAACAGCAATTGGGCACAATGGTTTAGCTACCAGTAGGCAGGATTGCTCCTGGTCAATTTGGCACTATGTGGGACAATCTTCCATACTATGGCACAATCTGACACAATAATGTTGCCATGGATGATTGCACCAACCCAGAATGTTTGCAACATGTACGCAGCTGGACACCACTGTTCTATTAGGTAAAATCAGATATTTGGATATGTTTCTTCAGTATATATGGAAATAAATGCATGTAGCACTATAAGCTACACTCATACTAACCATTTTAGTTACCATCACTTCAATTGGATGATATGTAGGTGATTGATTGATCTAAAAGTGTCCTGAAGCTGCAAGCCCCCAATTGGCTCATTGACTGATACACTAGCTACCTCATTTACCATTAAATATCCAATTTTGCCCATTGTGCAAGTAAATCCCTGTTCTTAGTGATTGGGCTAGGTATCATAGCTAGCAGGCAACCAATTGTGTAGGTGCAAAGCAGATCAAATAACTGCACTTGTGCTACAGAGGATATATAAGTAGGCAGAGTGTTTATTTATCAAGGTATTGTGTCAAATGTGAGACAGCCTTGTTAATACCTATTTAACAGATGTAGTGAAAATTGGTTAGTGATGGCTTGATTGAGACTGCAAAAAAATGTGTTGTTTGGAACATGATAATCATAGTTATTTGATGCAAGTGCATAATCTTATCCTAGGTCTTTCTTGCACAGGGATCACCACTGCAGTATTTGGTAGTGATTGACTTTGCACACCCAAACTACTTCCTTGCTGACTATAATCTTGGCCACTTGTGTACTTGTAATTGGTATTTTGCCTCCTAGTAAATGGGTGCAGTGCTGGAGTTTGGTTATGCTGAATTACTCTGGATGATGTTATGGAACTGGCTTGAAGTGCTATGCACTGACACATTCTTTTACTTGCCAAAGGCTCCTGTGGTGGAGGCACTTCCAGTGGGTTATTGGCAGTCAGATCACCTTAAGAAACTTGCTGATGGTTAGTTCTAATAGCATGCACAGGGGCAACATGATGCATTGGTATGACCCTTGGCTGAATTTGATGTGATGCCACCTGTTCACTTGACCAGGCCTACTCCAATGGTCTTATGCCTAATTGAGCAGTTTAGCAAGTTCTGGTAGTTTAACTCTGAATTGCATGCATTGACCTAATGCATGGCACTCTTGTGAAGGGTGTTGACATAAATTGGACTGACATGTGCTGGCACACTGGCATTGCAAGGGATAGTAGGAAATCCATCAAGATGTGCTTAGTGTATAATTCTCTCTGGGGCCTTTTAACTCAACTAATATCTCACTTAGTACATCAGTCATTAGAGGCAAAAATGCATTCAGAATCATCTTGGCTCCCAAAGTTGAGGCTCATACAGACAGATCTAGTCCATGCTGAGCAAATTGTGCATGTAATTACTTGCATACAGTTTCCTGATTGAATCCCCCAATTTTAGCTCATTGTTAGCTTCAATACTTCTCTTGTTATATATCTTCCTAAATATTTCTGCTGGTATCTGTTGTGTTGTATTATGATTGGTTTGGGCTTGTTCTACAATGTAGAGGTTAATCAACAATATACAACAACTTGGTATGCAAGTACTAAAATAGTTTATCAGGAGTCTTATATACCAATTGAAGATATAACTTTCACTAATATTCTCAGTTGTAGGCTCAACATATACTACAGGCAGTGTTCCTCACTTCTACAGCAGTGTTCTGACCTTCTGTGAGCTATTGAGCTTATTTGCCTTTATAGTAACTTTTCCTTTTGTGAAAGTTACTTTCCTTGCTGAGAAAACACCTCCCAATATGGAAATTCTGAGCTCCCCTTCAACCTAAAGGGGTGTGGTACAGGAGTTTCCAAAGGGGTGTCACTAGAGTAAAGGGACTTCTTACAGTGATCTCCAAAGTGGGCTTTACACTGAAGGAGTGTCTAAAGGGGGTTCTTTAGAGTAAAGGGGCTTTTTAGAGGGGACTATTCCAACACAAAGGTGGTAATATTGTTGTAGACTTGGTTTGGATTCTGCTGAGCTTTGCAGCCTCTACACTGATGTAGTACCAACTAAAGTCAGAATACTCTGTAGTGCAAGTGATTCAGGGGAAGTCTCATAACATTTGAGCTTGTAATTGTAGTGTAGAGATTCTAGGATGAGAGGCTCTCTTTGTTTTTCAGCTGGGGAGGTCATATACATGAAAATTCTGAAGGATCAAAGTTTATGGGCTATTGCGCAAGCAATACATATGATACAAATCCAACATTCTGCAGCGGTTTAGACAGGACATAGGTGCAGCACCTGTGAGAATTACATGTGAATCAATAGCTGGTCCAAAAGCTACATGTGATCAAAGTCCCCATAATAATCCTAGCAATAGAAGCCTAGTATCTATGGTTATTGGACTCTTTTGATTATAACTCCATAAATGCTGCTTCAAATGAGCTGTAATGAGAAACATGTCTGAACTACTGAGTGTTCTGCAAGGATGTGCTGAGACTTTGTATAGGGACCATAGTGACCAATAAGTTAAGCTGATTGCACCAAATCTACATAATTACCAGCTGGTCCTAGCATGACTTACTCATATTTATGGTCTTTTCTCATCAGTCCTATCACTACCACAGGATTTCCCTTTGTAATATTAGCAGAGAGCTATACCTAGTACAGTGGACCATCTACCCCAATCTACACAAGGAGATCCCTTGTGGCTTTGCACTGCGTGCCCTGAATTTATAAAAATCAAAGTGCCTCTGTACTCTGGAGGATCTGTTAATCTTTACTTGGAAAGTATCCAAAATACTGCTTACATGTTACCTGTTGCTGAACACCGAGCAATACTGAAGTCTATAGGAGCCAATGAGTCTGGTTGTTCAAGCTTGCTCTAAGTCATTTGTACTATTTGCAGGGTGGTTCTTCATTGCTCTTTGATGAAAATGAAAGCTCCTAAGACTTTTCATGCCATGGATGGTAGTATAAAACTTGGTAGGACAATAATTCTTTTAATAGCCAAGAAGCTTGGCAAGAGATCTCCTTGAGTAGATTGTGATAGATGGTCCACAGTACTTGGTTTTCATCTCCTCCAATGTATCAGAGGTAAATCTAATGGTAGCAATAAAACTAATAGGAAAAGACCATACAGTGAAGTAGGTCATATAACATTGGTAGTGATTCAGTTGGAATAAGTTCAGTTGGTTTGGCATAATCAGTCAAACCTTACTGATTCTCCCTCTATCAGGATTAAATATCCGTAAATTCCAATAGACTTGTTCCGTTGGATAGTGCCACATAGTGCCAGCCTGTTTATAGTGCCGGATCAATCTGGCACCCTACGGCGCTATCTGGCACTATAATTTCTACCATGATGCCAGTGGTATGATACAGTTACTGGTAATTTTACTCAATCTTACTTATGTTGCTCAGAATAGTGCTTTCCTTGCTTTATTTACTCTTCATAATGCTCCAGACACATTTCTCTCAGTGGATGTCTTCTTGTATGAACATACTGTGCATTAATAAGTATCTTAACTATTTTACCTATTCTGCTGTTTTCTCCTATATATGACTTTCCTCTGTATTTACCTGCCAATATGCTGAATCTCTTCAGATATCCAAATGTGTGCTCTACCCTTACTCTGAAATGATTAAATATCTCATTGTAGAGCTTCTGCTTCCTGCTAAGCACACCATTCCTTGGCTTCCTATAAGCTGTAATACATCCTAATCTCTGACAATCCTCTCCTATATAGGCTAAGTCTGCCATACATTTCTCCCCTCTACTGAATTCAGGATGATTCTCTACCCAGAGTGCTTTGTCATGCCTACTTCCAGCAAATGGCCCACTAAACCAGATGATGTTACCCTCAATGTCAGACAGTGCTTGAAACTTCACACAGTGTGCCTTGTACTTGCCAGAATAAAAGTGCCTCTGCCCTCTAGAAGGTCTGTTAATCCTCACTGGGAAGGTATCCAAAATACTCCTTATATGGAACCTGTTGCTGAACACTCTGGGATATGGAAGTCTATTGGAGCTTCTGAACCTAGTATTCCAAGCTTGCTCTAAGTCATTCATACCCTCTGCAAGGTGGTTCTCCATTGCTGTCAGCTGGGAATGAAAGCTTCTAGGACTTTTGTTGCCATGGATGGTGGGATGAAACCTTGTGGGGCAATAGTTCTTGTAATAGCAGAGAAGCTTAACAAGGGATCTCCTTGAGTAGATTGGGGTTGATGGTCCACAGTACTTGGTATAGATCTCCTCCAGTGTGTCAAAAGGAAATCCAGTAGTAGTGATGGGATTGATGAGAAAAGACCATTCAGATGAGTAAGTCATATTAAAATTGATGGATGATTGTATGGAGGCGGTTTGAATTGATTTGGCGCGATCTGTGTTATTTATCTGATTTTTAACACATTTTGGTTAAATCTCCATCAATTGCCATGTATCCCATTATTATGTCGCAAAAATCATCCGCAAACAATGCCTTGGTACTTTTATTGATGGTTTAATCATAGGTCTATAATCAAATAGGAAATCTGCGATTGATGTGATCTGATCCATGTCAACGCGATCCGAGATGCATCATGCATAATATATGGAAAATTCAACAATCACTTTAGTTTTCATATATATTTCATATAAGACCAGGTTGATGCCAATATACTGCTGTATAAGTATCCAAATCCGTTGCTATGGTCCCCATACCAAGCCTCAACTCATCTTTAGTACAACCCAGACAAAACCCATCCCCCAGCTCATAAGCGCGGTCCGGACCGGAAAAGTCGATGTCGGATCCATTCAAGTTCTTGCCAAATGATTTTAGTATGGCCCAAGTGTCTATGATGAGCCTTCATACAGATATTTGGGCACTACTGATTAATCTAGCAGAACTAGATACCTCAGAGAGTTGACAAAGATGGAAGAATTTAAGTAGAAAGCTGTGGCATGAGTGCTACATCAAGATGCCAGCCAATGTATGTAAAAAGATATATAACAAGACAAGTATTGAAATCAAGAATGAGCTGAGAGTGAGGGGATTTGACAAGGAAGCCGCGCGGGAACAATTTCGCGCGCAATTTGCACAGTATGGGCCGGACGCGTCCGTTTGTGCCTCAACTTTGGGAACCAAAGAGATTTTGAATCAGTTTTTGCCTCAAATTACTAATGTACTACGTGATATATTAGTAGAGCTAAGTGGCTTCCAAGAGCAATATACACAGGACTCATCCAGGCAACAGCTCCAAAGTATCAGACAGAGGGTAAGTGAATACCGTGAGGAATCAGATGGTGAGCTTCAGGAGGAAGAATACAGACCGCAAGCAACATTGTCTAGATTGCGCCAGCACGCCTTGCTGGATTCCCTACCATCTCTTGCAACCACAGCGCGCCGGCGCACGTCAGTCCAGAGTACGCCAACACCCTTTACCAGAACGCCCCGCGCCGAGTCAACGCGCATTGAGTCAACCCGCGTCGGGTCAACGCGCGCGCTTCAGAGCAAAACTACGAGAACTCGCCAAACTGCTCATTTAGACACGAGTCCATTGGAGCAGACCGAGTCACGTCAACATGCGGCATCACATTGAACTCAGCCAAGGGCCATCTCAATGCGTCAAGGCGCGCCTGCGCATGCTGTCTTGCCTGACCATCAGCAAGTTACTTCTGGTGAACTGACTGATGATGACCAACATGAAGTGCCTCAACCACCGGAGCCCTTGGCAAGTAAAAGAACGCGTCAGCGCGTGGCACTACAGGCCGGTTCAGTTGGTTCAGTCAGAGCGATTCAGCGCGGCCAAGCTGCAGCATTGCACTCATCAACTAGGAGGCAAAATACTGACTACAAATACACAAGTAGCCAAGATGATAGTCAGCCAGGAAGTAGTATAGGTGTGCAAAGTGAGTCACTACCAAATGCTTCAGTAGTAATCCCTGTGAGAAAAAAACCCAGGAGAAGATGATGCGATTGCTTTGAATCGCTCACATTTGTAATGATCCCGACAACCCTTTTTTTGCGATCCGAATTGAGCCATTGCAAATCAGTGATCATCAAATTTTTGATATAAGTAATATCAAGGTCGTCTCACATTTGAGACAGAACCCCTATAAATAAACACCCTGCATATATATACGTCATATGTACTACCAGTGCAGCTATTGGATCTGTTTTGCACCTACACAATTGCTTGCGTGCTAGCTATGACACCTTGTCCAATCACTAGGATCAGGGATTTACTTGCTCAATGGGCAAAATGGGATATTTAATGGCAAATCAGGTAGCTTTTTCAGTAGTCAATGAGCCAATTGGGAGCTGGCAGTTTCAGGATACTTTTGGACCAATTAACCACTGAGATACCATCCAATTGGAGTGAGGGTAACCAAAATGGTAAGTATCAGTGTAGTTTATAGTGTGATACACATTTATTTCCATTTACATTAAAGAAACATATCCAAATACCGGATTTTACCTGCCATTATAGCAGTATCCAATCGCGCACATGATGCAAACCTTACATGTTGGCGCAATCATCCGCGCCAACCTCATCGTGTCAGATTGTGCCATAGTGTGCGAGATTGTCCCGCTGTGGTGGTGTAGAGGTACTCCTGGGAGAAGCTACACAACTCAAGGTGTGTGAGGTGTCTGATGGGTGCAATAACCTCTGTGTCTAAACTGCTGGTGTCTTTGTCAATATGTCACTATGGTAAAAGCTCCTGCTTCTCTAGCTTCCTAGGTGCTCCAAGTGTCTCCAAAGGCCTCTGTGTGTCTTGTGCACTACCCTGAAAAGCTCCTTGATGGCAGGTCTGAGATGTACTGTTGAAGGCAGGTGCAGTGATCAACTGCTAATCAATAAGGTAGAAGTGTTACTGATAGAAGGGATGATTTATTGATGAGGGATTGCTTTCCCTTAAATACTTTTCCTGATTGCCAAGTGATTACAAATGACAAGGTTCTAGAAGATTCTAGGTATCAGTGGAATTCTTGATGACATCACTATGAGCTAAAAATATGCCAAGAATGTCCTGGAAGGTTCTAAAAGGCACAGCACTCTCAACCAATCAGGAATCAGTAGTCTGAAACCTGTGCAACATAGAAATACCATATATGGTATTGAAATGGTAGAGATGGTAACACAGACCTAGGTCATGTGTCACGGGTACTGACGCGGGTACTTGCCTTATATAGATACATCTACTGATCACAAAGCTGAATAACATATGGGATAACTAATGCTAATAACTAATCAGGGTAAACATCATATGGGGATAATACTGATAATATGGGCAAAAGAAGAATGGGATAATACTGATAAGATAAAATATGGATAAGTATATCATAATGACTATATGAATAAACTTGTCTGTGGGAGGTATGTTTACCCTACCACACCGCATAGTGCAAAATCGTCCTGCATAGTGCGAAATCGTCCAAGAACGATCCTGCCTTCTGGTAGCTATAATATTGCGCCCGATCGTTCTTTGCGACCACAGATCGCACCGCGCGCCCTGGCACGGTACAATGGAACAAGTCTAATGTGTATTATCTTTATGCAGCAAAAATCATCCTTAAACCAAAGACTTGCTCTGTTGGATATTACCACATTGTGCCAAATAATGCCATAGCATGCCAGGCAGGCCAAGTGGACCTATACTTGGCCACAGAGTAAAAAACAGAGTTCTTCATCTTCCTGCAAAGCAGCCCCTATGTTTTACCCATTGTGCTGGAGAGAATCCATTTTTTGACCTTTTTTTGGGATCAATGTTGTGCAGGATGTGTGTAGGGCACGGAAGAACTGAAGATATCATTCTGGTACTCAATACCCATGACACTCTGAATCTAGCCCCTGCAGCTTGTAACATGTGACAAAAATGCATGGCACTATCTCTGTCCATTGGTACTATCTGGCACTATACTTAAGTATTAGTGCTAAAATAGAACCTACACAAAGCACTCATAGTGCCACAAAGTACCAGTAGACAGAGATTGTGCCATGCATTTTTGTCTCATGTTACAAGCTGCAGGGGCTAAATTCAGAGTGTCATTAGTATTGAGTATCAGATAGATATTGTCAGTTCTTCTGTGCTCTACACACATTCTGCACAACACTGACTCCAATAACAAGGTCAAAAATGGATTTTCCCCAGCACAATTGGTGAGGAATAGAGGCTGTATTTATGAGTATTAAGACCTATGTTTCACACTCTGTGGTCCAATTTAGGTCTGCTTTGCCTCTCTGGCACACAATGGCACTATATGGTACTATCTAATGGAGCAAGTTTAATGGCTCAGATATTATACTGACAAATTACTTAAAAGCTCAAAAGCCAATAAGAAATCTGTAACTGAGGTGATCTCATCAATGTCAGTGCAATCCAAGATGCCTTATGCATAATATATGAAAATTCAACAATCACATTAGTGTCCATTTATATTTCATATAAGATCATTGACTGATTACTTCCTCCCTTTCATACTGTTTACTTCCTAAATCAATCAAGGCTCTTACTTTTCACGCATTCAAATTTGTTTACTTCCTTTTAAGCTTCAGTTGCAACTCATTGATAATGATTCTGACTACTACAAGACCCTATATCAAACACTACATTAAGATTAACCTCACACTCAACAAATAACTCCATCAAAATCTACCATTAAATAGCTATTTAAGCTATGACACCCTTTCTAAGACTGTGGCAGGAACCATACAGCTATATGCCATTGTTCATTCACTGGTTCCCATATGTCCTGGTCTTCAGCCAGCACTGCAAGATCTAGCACTTCATCTGCCAGTCTTTGCAATAAATACCTGCAATATTCAAGTGCATTTTCTTAAATTATAATAGTTTAGTTTTGCAATAAGTATAAATACTGTGTTGCAACACAATACATAAACAAGCAATCTCATGTAAATTCTTAATACTCCATCTCACTTCAAATACTTCTTTCTAATATATTAGCATGCTATCAAATAAATGCACCTCTTGGTGTGCCTATTGATGACAAAAGTTTTACTGTAGGCATTGTGTTAGTCTTTTTTGCTCATGATGTTGTTGCTTTGTCTGTCAGTAAAATCTCCACTCTGTCTACAATGGAGGACATTTAGGCAGTGGTAGATGAACTGCCTTTCTCTGAAAGCTCATCTACATCATTGGAGTGTGGCTCAACAGGCTGCACTACCAACTCTTGTGAAAAATGCTGTTGTCCTGCTGGTAATTCTTATTGGCTATCACGGAATTCAGGCAGTTCTGAGCTGATGGAATTGATTGATGGAACTGGAGCTTTTTTCTGATATTTAACTGTCTCTGCCTTGGGTAGATTTTTTCCCCTTTACCTTACCTCTTTCATAACAAAGTCAATGGCATCTCAAGAGTGGTCTTATATTATACTAGATTGTATCCTTGATAAATGCTGCACAGGCAAATGCATTTTGCCTGCTTGTCCCTTACTGCCACTCTCCTGACAACCTGAGGTGTCTTTGCTACTTGTTTCAAGCTTTTGGCCTTGCTTGTGCCAGGTTCCTGAGAAAGCCAGAGGTTCTTAATAATGCCAGGTCTTTCACTACTGTGTTGACCAAGTGCTTCTTTTATTGGACTATGTTTTTTACTTGATAAATGCTGCACTAATGCACCTGCTTCATCCTGATATCCCTTTCCAGCACTCTTCTAGCACTCTGATGTTTCTTTGCTGCTTGTAGCAAGCTCCTGAGGTAGCAGCTAATTTATGGGCAGTGCCCTTGGCACTTCTACCTTTGATAGTTTCTAATATACCTGAGATACCTTCTACTATTAGCCCACTATTTATCAGTGAAGTCAACAGCTTCTTGGATCTCAATGCCTTTCAATTTTAAGGCTTAGGTATAAAGATCACACTCTCTCCCTCCCACACACTATTAGATACTTCTGAGGGCTCTATGGTTAGGCACTACTGTTGCTCATCAGGACTGCATGGTGCTACTCTGTGGTCACATCAGGAGATGGCTCTATTTGCAGCCATGAAACTGAGCTACTTGAGTTCCTTCTTTGCAGCCTAGATACTAAATTCTCCACCTGCAATATTGTTAGGTATACATTCTTTATCTGCTCTTCCTGTCTCTGGACTATTTCCTGATTTCATTAATCCATCTCATTTATCCTATTAGCCACTGCACCTCTTTACCTCACCAATGCTCTAGTATGAGCTGACAACATACTGGCTAATACTTGTGGAGGTGATGTTGTGACAAGTATATACCTGTTTTCTACCAGCAATGCAATATATACTCCATTAGTTCTAGGGTGATATGCCAAGGTTTTCAAGTGTCTGATGTGCTGCCTTTCCAGGTAAGCTTCCAATGTCTTTGCTATAGAGTTTGCTCCTCTATGAAATAGAATCTCTACAGGGCATCCAAACCTCATAAGGATCCCATCACAGATGAAACTTGCAACTTCTTGCTCACTGGCTATTGGTACAGCTCTAGCAACTGGCCATTTAGTGACATGTTCAATTGCTACTAGGATCCAACAGTTGCATTTCCTGGTGGTTGGCAGTCTTCCAATAAAGTCAATTCCCCATCACTCAAATGGTCTTACCGGCTCCAAAGAGAAGTATTTGGCAATTCTTTGTGGCTGGCCTTAATTGATTTGGCAGTTTGGGCATGTTTGCACTAGCTTCTCAATATCTTGTTTCATTCTGGGCCACCACGCTCTGACTTTCACAAGGCTATAGGTTCCTTCAATCTCAAGATGTCCATATCCATTGTGTAGCTTATATATTAAATCCAGGCAAGCAACATAAGGACAATAGGCAATAGGGCTTCCATCAACAATTTGGTAGAGAGTTTCAACCTGTACAACAAATTTGCTGGCTTCATCCCGGATTATCTTCTTTATCTCTTCATCCACCTCATTAGAAGTGGCTTGGTCCTCCAAGTATTGTGGTAATAAGCTAGGCCAATCTGATTCATGTACCAAGTTGAGTTGTGCCACTTGTTCTAGTCTTGATTAGGCATCAGCAACCGTGTTGTTTTTCCCAGGGCAGTAGACAATGTCCAAGTCAAATTGCTGAATGTATTCACTTCATCTTGTCATTCTTCTGGATAGAACCTTCTGAGTATATATATACTTCAGTGAGGCATGATCAGTCTTCATTGTACATTTACAGTGCATTTGACTCCTTCAATAAAGCATCTCCATGTCTTCAGGCAGTGTATTATAGCAAGCATCTCCTACTCATGCTCAAGATAGTTTTGTTCTGCTGAGTTCAGTTTCTTGGACTCAAAGGCAACTGGGTAGTCCTTTCCCTTGTGTTCTTGGCTTAGTACTCCACCAATTGCATAATCTGGCGCATATGTGCACAGGGTAAACTCTTTTCTGAAGTCAGGTATTCTTAAGCTTGGTAGCTTAGCAAGTTCATTCTTGAGCATCTGAAATGCAGTCTCACAGGCTATGTCCCACTTGTAGGTATTGTCTTTCTTGAGGATATCAGTTAAAGGGGCTGCAATACTTGCAAATGACTTGACAAATCTCCGATAATAGGAAACCAGTGTTGTCTTTCTTGAAGATATCAGTTACAGGGGCTGCAATGCTTGCAAAGGACTTGACAAATCTTTAATAATAGGATGCCATCCCAAGGAATGATCTGAGTTCTGATATGCTATGGGGCTGCTTCAAATTCTTGGTAACTTCAACCTTCTCAGGGTCTAAGGTCACACATGTGCTAGTCACTATGTGTCCCAGATATTCAACATGCTCCTTGAAGAATTCACACTTGGCTAGTTTTCCATATAGCTTGTTCTCTCTTAGCTTCTTCAAGACCTTTTCAATGTGTACCAAGAGATCCTCTTCTGTCTTGCTTTATATCAATATGTCTTCTGGATAGATTATCACAAACTTGTCTAAGTACTCCTGGAAGACAGTCTGCATCAGGGTCATGAATGTTGCAGGGGCATTGGTAAGGCCAAAACTCATGACTAAGTACTCATAATGCCCATATCTGGTCCTGAATGCTGTCTTAGGGATATCTTCTGGTTTCACCCTAATCTGGTTGTATCCTGACATGAGGTCAATTTTGCTGAATATGGTGACTCCATTAAGTTGGTCCAAAAGCTCATCAATCTAAGGTATGGGGTACTTATGCTTGACGGTAACTGAGTTCAGGGCTCTGTAGTCAATGCACATCCTAAGTGTTCCATCCTTCTTTTTCACAAAAAGCACTGGTGCTCCCCAAGGTGACTTGCTGGG
Organism: Basidiobolus meristosporus CBS 931.73; assembly: GCA_002104905.1. Taxonomy (NCBI): domain Eukaryota; kingdom Fungi; phylum Basidiobolomycota; class Basidiobolomycetes; order Basidiobolales; family Basidiobolaceae; genus Basidiobolus; species Basidiobolus meristosporus. The sequence continues at coordinate 36,800 of MCFE01000222.1, read as the reverse complement.
TCTAATGTATCCTTACTCCAGTAGCTGATCAATTTGTCTCTTCATTTCCTCCAACTCCAATGGACTCATTCTGTAAGGTGCCTTGCTCACTGGAGGGCTATCTCCTGTGTCAATGGCATGATCCACATCTCTGACTGGTGGTAGGCTTACAAGCTCATCTGGAAACACATCTGAATATTTCTTCAAGAGAGTCTGGACTTGCTGGGGTGCTGGGGTTGAGGAATCCTCCTGTAATACCGCCATGATGAACATCTGTGTACCTTTTCTAAGCGCTCTACATAACTGGGTCTTGCTAAGTTCACTTGTCTCACACATAGTGGAATTGACCAAGTTGAAATCCAGCCTGGCAGGTAGTAGCTCATAGGTCTTGTTGTCTTTTTGGATCTGAGTAGCATGGGTTCTCCAGTTGATTGATGGATTACAACAAGATAGCCAGGTTTTTCCAAGTACAAGGTCAAACTTGCAGTTCCCAAATATATAAGCCTGTAGGTCTTGTTCATAGTCATTGATCTTCATTCTTACTGGCTGGGTAATACAGTTGATTATGTGAGAGTTCCCATCAGCTGTGGAGACTGAAGTTGATTTGGTAGGTTCCAAGTTCATTCCAGCTTTCAAGGCAAATTGTTCTGACATGTATTCATATTATGCTCCTGAGTCATTCATGATTTTGGCAGGTACTCTGTTGATTACTCCATTTAAGTACAATAACTTTCCTGAGTTTGAGGTCATTTGGGACAAGTACTCTTCTGTTATATGGAAGGTGAGTTCCAAGTCTTCTTTAAGCTCATCCTCCACATGAATGTGTTCATGGGACTCAATATGGTTGAAGGTTCTTGTTGGCTGGTATCCATTTCTTCTATGGGGGCAGTACTTTGAGATGTGTCCTTGCCGGTGGCAATTGAAACAAAGTCCTTTCTTCCTGCATTCTTCTGAGGTGGGGTTCTTCTGCATAGCATCTATTTCTATTGGTACTGCTTCTGACTGTCTTCTTTCATAATGATTGCAGCCTTTCTGCTTAGTCACTGTAGGCTTCCCAACTCCAAACATAGATGAGTCATAGTCAATGGCAATCTTGATGGCTTCTTTAATATTCTGTGATCTTTGATATCTCACTTCCTTGTGAGTTCTTTCTTTCAACCCATCAATAAAGTATTCAACTTGATCCAGGGGGTCCATTCTTTCAATTTGTCCAAGTAGACATCTATATCCATAGATGTATTCTTAAGCCATTCCTTTATGTCTGAGTGTCTTTAATTTCCTTCTTAGTAGTGTCTGCTGGTGTGGAGGTTCAAAAGCATCCTGAATTTACGACACAAACTCATCCCAGGTAGAGATTGTAGAGCATATCATTGTAGTGCCTGACCTGATTTTGCTGCGGTACCACTGTAAAGCTGCATCTGGCAGGTAAGAAGCTGCATAAAGCAACTTGCTTTCTGGAGCAATTCCTTCAGCCTTAAAAGCTTCTTCAATCTGAAAGAGCCAAGTTCCCAGGTTTTCATTGACTCTGCCATGGTACCAGTTGACCTTCACACTAAAGTTGCTCTTGACAGGGCTTTGCTGGCTCTGAGCCATGGTAGTCATTACTTGTTGCTGTTGGGCTGGGATTTGCTGCATGGCATTCTTCCATTCTTGATTGTCCCACATCTTGAGGGTGGTTTCTTCATTCTTCAGGAGGGAGGTTACTGGTTACTGCTGCTACCAATGTTACAAGTCTTGGTATAAGAGCTGTAGAGGAATAGGGAGTTTAGCTAGTATTGTACTCACTAAAACTTTATCTGATCTTTAATGAGGTCCCAGCAGCTCCTTATATACATTTTGCCAGAGCATTTGCTGACTAATTGTATTTCCTAATGTAGGCAGTGGCTGATGACTCATTTGATAGCATCATCATCACCCAGTTAGCTCCTACTTAATATAACTATTTTTGTCTGATAAGGATCTGCTAACTCATCTGCTCACTAATACTACTGATTTGATAGATAACACTGATGTACTGATAGGCAAAATATAAAACTAACTGATTTAACTAAAAACTGATCTAACTTAAACATTCAAGCAGTAGATCATAACAGTACCAGTTGACCAAGACAGTGCCATGCATTTTTGTGACATGTTACAAGCCACAAGACTCATCTGAGTGCATCATCATCATCAGTTAGATCTTACTTACTATAGCTATTTCTGTTTGATGAGGATCTGCTTATTCACCTGCTGACTACTATTACTGATTTGCTGGATTATACTGATATACTGAAAGGCTAAGCATAGGTGTAGTGAATTTGATTAAAAATTGATCTTACTTAAATGTTCATGCAGCAGATCATCACACATGAGCACTTTTCATATTTATATACAATCTGAAACATCAGTGCAGCTATCTGTTCTGTCTTACTTACCTTATTAGTTTTTGCTAATTATGGCTTCATGTCCAATCACTAATATCAATTTACTTGTTCAATAGAAAAAATGGGATATCTGATCCTTTGCAAGTATTGCAGCCTTTTTAACTGATATTCTCAAGAGAGACAATACCTACAAGTGGGACATAGCTTGTCAGACTGCCTTTTGGATGCTCAAGAATGAACTTACTAAGCTGCCAAGCTTAAGAAAACCTGACTTCAGAAAAGAGTTTACTCTGTGTAGAGATGCTTCAGATTATGAAATTGGTGGAGCATTAAGCCAAGAACACAAGAGAGAGGGCTACCCAGTTGCCTTTGAATCTAAGAAACTGAACTCAGCAGGTCAAAACTATGTAGTGCATGACAAGGGGATGCTTGCTATAATATACTGCTTGATGACATGGAGATGCTATATTGAAGGAGTCAGATGCACATGAAGACCAATCATGCCTCCTTCAAGTATGTATTTACTCTGAAGGTACTCTCTAGAAGATTGACAAGATGGAGTGATTACATTCAGCAATTTGATTTGGAGATTGTCTACTGTCCTGGGGAAAACAATACAGTTGCTGATGCCTTATCAAGACTAGATCAAGTTGCACAACTCAACTTGGTACATGAATCAGATTGACCTAGCCTATTACCAAAGTACTTGGAGGGCCAAGCCATTCCTAATGAGGTGGATGAGGAGATCAAGAAGATAATCTGGGATGAAGCCAGCAAATTTGTGGTACTGGATGAAACACTCTACCAAGTTGTTGGTAGAAGCCCTATTGCCTATTGCCCTTATGTTCCTTGCCTTGATTTAGTTCATAAGCTACACAAAGGATATGGACATCTTGGAATTGAAGGAGCCTATAGCCTTGTGAAAGCCAGAGCATGGTGGCCCACAATGAAACAAGACATTGAGAAGCTAGTGAAAACATGCCCAAATTGCCATATCAACCAAGGCCAACCACAGAGAATTACTGAAACCTTTCCCTTAGAGCCTGCAAGACCTTTGAAAGATGGGAAATTGACTTTATAGGAACACTTGCAACTACCAGGAAATGCAATCATTGGATCCTAGTGGCAATTGACCATGCCACTAAATGGCTAGTGGCCAAAGTAGTACCTGTAGCCAGTAAACAAGAAGTTGCAAGTTTCATCTACCATGAGTTCCTATTGAAGCTTGAATGCCCTGTAAAGATTCTATCAAATAGAGGAGCAAATGTTTTGGCAAAGATATTGGAAGTTTACCTGAAAATGCAGCACATCAGACACTTGAAAACCTTGGCATATCACCCTAGAATTAGTGGAGTCACTGAGCAATTTCATGGGCTACTTAGAAAAATGCTGACCAATCATGCAAATGGGGCTGTCAGTAGATGAGATGAGTATATAGACCAAGCACTCTTTGCATGCAGAGTTAGAGTACAAAACACCACCTGGCAATTGCCGTTTTACTTAGCATATGGATGTGAACCAAGGATTCCAGGAGATATCACACAACCAAAGTTTAAAGACACCTTAGAAAATGAAATCAGTCATCCAAGTTGACACCAGCAGCTGGAACAAAGACATCAAGAGGCACAGGCCAAAGTATCTTAGAGTGCAGAAAAGATGAAGCAGAGATTGGATAAGACTCTATCACCAGAATTGTTGACAGTTGGGAACTTTGTATTGCTGAGAAACAATACTTGGAAGAAGTTTGAGCCACAATGGACAGGACCTTTTAAGATCATCAGAGTGTGTGTGCATTTGCAACTTACCCACTAGTGAACAAAATGAGAAATATCTGGGAAGATTTAGTTCATAGAGACAGACTCAAGCTTGCAAGACTTGCTGACAATACTGAACCATCAAGATATTAGTACCACAACAAAAGAGATTCAGGAGAACCCTCTCAACTTGAGTAGGGGAGAATTCTATGATCTACTGCTTGAGTGCTTAAGTTAGATCAGTTCTTAGTCAAATTAATTACTTATATGTTTAGCCTATCAGTATATCAGTGTTATCTATCAAATCATTAGCATTAGTCAGCAAATGAATCAGCAGATCCCTATCAGACAGGAATAGATATATCAAGTAGGATCTCATTGGGTAATGATGATGCAATCAAATGAGTCATCAGCCACAACATACATTAGGAAATACAATTAGTCAGCAATAGATCAGGCAATGTCTGTATAAGAAACTACTGCAACCTCAATAAAAATCAGTTCAAGTTTCAGTGAATACATTACTTGCTCAACTCCCAATTCCTCTACAACTCTTACACAAAGACTTGTAAAATAACAGCAATACTGCATTTTCTTACTAGCATAATGAGTGCTTTACACTTATTTTCTGCTCATCCTGACTCTGGATGGTGTCATGATGCCTTGGTCCAGCTAATTTATCCTATTTGCCACTGCACCTCACTGCCTTATTAGTGCTGTGGTATGAGCTGACAACATACTTGCTAATATAGGCAGTGGTGATATCATGATGGCCATTTGCTGGTCTTCAGCCAGAGATAGTGTGGCATTGAATGTCAAAGCAAGTTGTATTTGAACCATTATTTTGCTGGTGTTTGTTGCAGGGTTTAGCTGCATGCCAGACAATTTTGTGTAATTTTTGGCAATAAATAGATGGAAGTGAGTCCAACCAAAGGGGATATAATGCTATATATATGCTTTTACATCTCCCATGTGAGACTTACTACAGTGGATTACCATCAAATCTTATGTTCTTGTAGGGGCAAAGTCTGAAATACAAGACTGTCTTGAACTCACATATGTATTGATAAAAAGTGATGTCATGGTGTTACATTGTTGAGCGTCAAGCTATTTGTCCCTTGGGAAGCACTGCAGTTATTCAATGCTAAACAAGAATGGAGACTTGAACATGTGGCAATTAGGACAAGACTCTCAGTTATGAAGTGTGCAGACAGCATTGCAAGTATTACAAGGATAACTGCTAGTATCATGCCACACAAGTTATATCTGGGCACTGTTGTTCACTACTATATAAGCAATGTCTAGTCAGCAGCTTGATGATTCTAAATTAATACCTAACCAAAATTGTCACCTTGCACAAACTAAGTCAGGAAAGTTTGAGCACCTTTTGGCTCACCTCTGCCTTATGCATACGGCATCTACAGTGAATGCTCTGAAGCAGAAAGCTTGCTGCTTCTTTGTCAGCATATATCCCCTCTGAGTAGTACCTGCCTTGAGACCAGCAGAATCTCAATAGTTGATGAGACAACACCCATGGAAAAATTGTTGAGCGTACATTATGGAGCCATGTGAGCCTAAAAGTATATTTATTGCTGAGTACTGTTGTGAGCCTAGTAATCTATTTGCAGCTGAATGGTGCAATATTGTGGCTAGAGAAGTGGCATGTTACCATTAATATCAGCAATTGGTTCATTGAGTATTTACTTCTACTACTTGCCTCAATCATTCTGGGAGGCCACTTACCTTATACATTATATAAACAGATCACCAACATGCATCAGACAAAAGTTGACTCAGCAATTGTCCAGCTCCCAGTAAGTAGTACTAGTTGCATGACTTTTGCATCAGAAAGTGCCACTATTGGGACTATATTATGTGATTTGAGATGCTATACCGCAAGCATAGTAAAGATTTAGTAGATCCATGCTGCTATTACATTCATTCTCTACATTATCTTGCTGGTATTTGGAGAAAGTTTACCTGCTACACCTTTTGAGAGCCACTTATGGAGCCCATATGTGGGGAGATAGGAAGTCAAGTCAAGTGGCAAGTACCTCATTATCCTAAGCTTATCAAGATTATTTTCTTCAAGTCTGTCTTGAATGTAATGAGTTGGCACTTGGAGGACAGCCAGGTAGAGTTTGAAAATACTGAGAACAGATGTGCACATAGAAACACTGAAGCATATTGCAGCAAGAAACTAAGCAGCTCCATTGTGCAGATACTCAGTTAAGTAATGCAAAGTTAGGTTGGGCACAACAATCAATTAATTCTTGTTAAGGCATCTGTACCAAAATATGACAGGTTTCTGCTGGTAGCAAGCCAGTTTCTAAAACTCCTAATCTGGGACTCATAAAACAAGATCCAGAGTGTATTAATATAGGGGACACATATACTTCAAGGACAATGAGCTTACTGGCTAAGTACCAAAAAGCATTTTGCAATACTCCAGAGGCCTTAATGGAAAATGGAGTGGCAACTATGCATTTGTTTTTTGGATATTCATATTATTAACAATATGTGGTATATGGCTTCTTTACTAGTGCAACACTAAAGAGCCATAAAGCTTAGGTGATGGCACTATCTCAATTATATCAGGTGTGCATCTATATAGAGGCTAGTAGTATATCTTTTGTTTATTTAACAGATACGTGCTATAACCATTATAGTACTTAGTAAGCAAGTAAATTGGGCTGCTTCTATAGTAAAAATAGAAAAAGGAAATACTTTTCAATAAACTGGCATGGTAGCATTGCATGGGACTAGCTGCAGGCCACCATACTGCTGTTACAATTCCAACAGATGTCTGCATTAAGGCTGCTAAGACATTGTCAAGTTCTAACCATCAATTTCATTTGAGGTCTTGACTGGTGTGGCTTACTCAAAAATATTTTGACTGCATTAAGTCCATTAGAATGCCATGCAGATCCCACCAAGATATGCTATCACCCCATCAAGCTTATTACCCTATATACTAGTAAAATCAAAAAAAATCATCCCAATCCTATTGCACAATTGTGAAGAGGGTAGCCATTTTCAAGCTGCCAGCATTGTGATGGCCTCATTGCTGCATACTCATGATTCATTTAGATTGGGCTCACTCACAGAGCCAAGTTATACTGACAGTTTACTTATATGTGTATTTGTTGCCCCAACTTTATTTATATTGCCTACCATGGTGAGTAATAGACTTGTTCTGGTAGATATTGCCACATTGACTTATGGGTGTCAATTAGTTCATTGGTGTGTGAGAGAGGCTATGTAAACCTATACTTGGCCACACAGTGTGAAGAGTAGCATACATAGTTATGCAAAGCAGCTCCTTTGTTTAACCTGCTCTACTGAAGAAGATCTATTTTTTGACCTTTTTTTATCAATGCTGTGAATGATGTGTAAGAGTACAGAAGGGCTGAGTGGATGCACTAGGTACTCAATCACCCAGGCACTCAAAATCTGGCTCCAGAGGTAAGTAACTTGTTGTAAAGTGCATGGCACTATCCTGGTCCACTGGCACTATCTGCCTCTAAAGTGCTCTGTATAACCCTTTACTTTAGTGCAAATATTTGAAGACAGTGCCACAATGCAATATTGGACCAAGATGGTGCAATGCATTTTTCTGACAAGTTAAAAACTTAGTGAGCTAGACTCAGATTGCCCCTGGTATGAAGTAACAAATGCATATCTTCAGTCCCTCTGTGTTCTTGCTCTGTGGACAACACTCAATTTAAAAAAAATGGTCAAAAATTTGATTTTCTATAGCACAGTAGGCAAGATACAAGGGTTGCTTTGCATGTAGATGAAGAATTATGTATCACACTCTGTGTCCAAGTATATGATTACTTTGCCTCTCTGGCACACTATGGACTTATGTACTACTCATGGCTCAGTGTAGCACTCTCAATTAGAACAGACTTAAACATTGATATACAGTCATCTTTATGCAATGTCTCATACTCAAGCATATGCAGTAATACCAAGATCATGGCCTGCATTTTGTAATTTAACACATACTTCTATAGTTAACAGTTGCTGCACTATTGCCATAATATTGCTGATCACTTGACACCTCTTCAACAGCACCTAGCCATATTTGTCACTTTGCACCAAATGAGTCAGGCTGTCTACAATGCCTTTTTGAGCCTAGTGCTGCATTTTACTAAGATCATTTCAGAATGCAACTTACCCACTTAATGTTACAAATGGATAAATGTCATGCAGCTGACAACATTTGACCCAGTGATTGTCCTGCTACCAACCTGTGCTTAGAGTTGCATGGCATTTGCAGCAGGAAATGACTCCATTATAAGGTGCTCTCCTTGTTATGGATCCTCTTCCATCTGAAGAAAATATCATTGACATTATATGTATATTTGAGTAATAGTGCATCAAACAAAGCTCATGCAGTCATGCAACTACTGCAAATCTATAAAGTACAACTCTCACCAGCAATCAAGTGCCACCACTCCATCTTATTTAACAGCAAGCATGAAAATAATTCAAGTGGCAAGGGTAAATTTGAAGGTATGTATTGTTGCAAATTGAGAAGTGTTTTGTACATTGCAAGCTAAACAAGAAAAGGGGTCAATACCTGAACTATTGTTGTTCCAACAAGCTGCTTAGTATTTCCACCTTAGTAGAGGTAAGACAACTACAACACTAAGATAGAGAGTTTATCAATAGTCAGGAACATTGTGCAACAATTGCAGGGTTATTACATAACATCTTATAAAGGTGCTAATTTGATCTTTATAATAAGGGAAATTCACAGGATCATAGATCTGAGAGAGCTTGGATTACATTAACTCATATCAGATTGCACCAGTTGCGTATTTCTTATTTGATTACAGACTTGATGATTTTATTGAAGAATTACACATAAGTTGCTGTAGTGGGGTGATGGTGACACCCACTGACAGATGTGCTCATTCCCTTATTCTCTACTTCCCTATATCCCTACTACACTTATTTTAGTTTTATCCCATTTGTCTTACCCAAGGAGCACTATCCCATCAGCCAGTTGACTATCACACCAGCTTACCTTATTGCATAAGTTACTCCCACTTTATGTAAGATCACTAGCTATAAGTGCTTCTATATTAGGCAAGTACCCATGTCAGAACCTGTGACACATGATCTGTTGCAATTTAAGAAGTGATTTGGATATAAGGAACTTATCAAGAAATAGTGATAATAGTTGAACTGTTGTTTATTCATAAAGAAGCTCAGTATTTATACCTTTGTAGAAGTAATACAGCTGCAACACTAAGTAGGGAGGGTTTCTCAATATTCAGGAGCATTCTGTAACAGTTTCAGGGTTAGTACATAATGTTTGGTAATAGTGCTAATTTGATCCTGACTATAGGGGAATAATCATAAGATCATATATCTGGAGAAAGTGGCAAAGTTAAGGCAGTAAATGAGTCCTACAGTGACTAAGACTAGCCTAGAATTGTTAAGTAAATTTTTAGCTGCTGAATGATACCAAATAGTCCAATATTTCAACACTCCCCCTCAACTAAATAATTTCTTAATCCCAATTTCTCTCTAAGGATCTTAAACTGTGGCCTAGCTAGTGGCTTTGTCAATATGTCTGCCACCATTTTGTCAGTTGGGCAGTAAACCAGCTCCACTAAGTTATTTTCTACAGCTTCCCTCACAAAGTGATGCTGTATATCAATGTGCTTAGTTCTGGCATGATTAGTAGGATTTCTAGCTAATGAAATACAACTTTGATTATCCTTGTAAATACATGTTGGTTCACCTGAATTAAAACCTAAGTCTTTGAATAATTTTCGTAGCCATATAGCCTCCTTAGTTGCTTGACATGCAGCCATATATTTGGCTTCAGTTGTAGATAGTGCCACAGTTGGTTGTTTCTTGCAATTCCAAGTAATAGCTGCACCAGCATAAAGAAATACATAGCCTGTGGTAGAGCGTCTGTCAATCAAATCCCTACCCCAATCTGAATCACTATAACCATCAAATTTTTGCCTATTTGCTGCTCCAGAGTATTCCAGTACCATATTTATGGTACCTTGTAGATATCTGAAAATCCGCTTAACTGCTGCAATTTGATCTGATCCATAATTCTGCATGAATTGACTGACTATTCCAACTGCTACTGCAATATCTGGACGTGTAGACACCATCAAGTACATTAGGCTACCGACCATTGATTGATAGGGAAAGTTTTGGTCCATATTTGAGCCGTTTTCATCCATAACTGGCTGAGATTTGCTTAATTTCAGGTTATTGTCCATAGGGGTTGCTGCAGGCTTGCAATTTTCCATTTTGAAGCGTCTCAGAATGTCCCTGATGTACTTAGACTGATTCAGCACAATTTTCTGCGTAGGTATGTCAAATTTGACCTCAATTCCAAGAAAATAGCTCAATTTTCCAAGATCTTTCATCTCAAACTTGCTGAAGAGATCTGATTTCATCTGTTTAAGTGCCTCTTGATCACTTGTAGCTATAATTAGGTCGTCCACATAAAGAACTAGGATGATCACACCCTTTTTGAGCTGTTTCACATATATACTGTGATCTGCAGTGCTACAAGAGAACCCAATTTCCTCTAGATATGTGTCAATCTTGTTATACCATGCTCTGGGTGCCTGCTTAAGCCCATACAACGATTTTCTAAGTTTGCACACCTTATGGGGGCTTTTTGGATCGGTAAAACCTTCTGGTTGCTCCATATATATAGTTTCTTGCAAATCCCCATTTAGAAAGGCTGTTTTGACGTCCATTTGGTGTAGATCTAGACTGTGTACAGCTGCCAGGGCTAGAACTGTCCTAATAGAGTTAAACTTGGCAACCGGAGCAAATGTTTCCTTAAAGTCTAGTCCCTGGATCTGGGAATAGCCTTTAGCTACCAATCTAGCCTTGTACTTATCAACGGCACCATTTGAGGTTATCTTGATCTTATAGACCCATCTACATCCTATTGGCTTTCTCCCATTTGGTAAATCTACCAGTTCCCACGTTTTTGCCTTGATCAGTGATTGGTACTCCTCCTGCATGGCTTGTTGCCACTTAGTAGCATCTGGACCTTGCATTGCCTGTTCCAGATTCTGAGGTTTGGCACATAAGGCAAGATAAGCTTCTTCATGATCATTGGATGTCTGCCACCAGGATCCAGGGGCATTTCTTATTCTGGTAGATCTCCTAACTGGGATAATCTGTTCTGATCTGGAACTGGTAGAAGTATCTTCCATCTCTGGCTGGATTTGGTACGTATCTTCTTCATTTGTGTTGATTGCATCATCAGGCAGCTGGCCAATGATTTCTGTGGCTTTCTGATCTGAATTCTCCTCAAATACAACATCCCTGCTCTTGATCAGCTTCTGAATTTTGCCATCATACACTCTATACCCTTTAGTATCTTCACAATACCCAAGAAAGATCCCTTTTCTACTCTTTGGTTCCAACTTTGAGCGTTTTTTGTCAGGGATGTGATAAAAAACATCACTGCCAAAGATCCTGAGGTGCTGGAGATCTGGTTTTTTGCCTGTATATGCTTCAAAGGGTGTAGAATCACGTAGTGCTGTTGTTGGGCATCTGTTCTTGATATATACAGCGGTAGCAACAGATTCAGCCCAAAACTTGTAGTCCATTCCCTTATCATGTAGCATGGATCTTCCCATCTCAACTATTGTTCTATTTGCACGTTCTGCTACTCCATTTTGCTGTGGAGTATGAGGAACTGTGGTCTGTTGAAGTATACCAGTAGACAAGCAGTGTTTTGCAAACTCCTTTGAGCAGTATTCTCCTCCATTGTCACTTTGTAGTACCTTCAATTTACACCCAGTTTGTGTTTCTGCCATGTTCTTGAAGTGCTTAAACGTCTCTAAAGCTTCATCCTTTGTTTTGAGGTAGTACACCCATGTATATCTTGTCTTGTCATCAATAAACGTCATAAAGTATCTCTTGGCTCCAAAGGACAGTGTTCTCATGGGGCCACATATGTCTGAGTGTACAATAGCCAATTTTTCGGTGGTATTGATGCCTTCTGAGCTCTTGAAACGTTGCCTAGCTTGTTTGCCATATGAACATCCCTTGCAAACATTCAATTTGATTGGAATTGAGTATTTTAGGCCCAAAACAAGCTGATTTTTCACCAATTGGCTCATTTTCTGTTCCCCTATGTGTCCTAGCCTCCTATGCCACGTCTCCCAATTGGTTTCATCAGTTTCAGCAATGTTGACATACTCAGGTACAATGATCTTGCATTGTAACTTGTATATATTGTGATCTCTGATTCCCAAAGCTAATTTTTGTCCATTTTCACTCAATATTGAGCAGCTCAGCTTAGTAAAAACGAATTTCAGTCCCTGAGTAGTTGCTTTACTGACTGAGAGTAGGTTCTTAGCTATTCCAGGTACATAGAGTACATCAGTCAGTTTTGCTGTTGTTGCCCCTGAGTTATCACTCATATTTAGTTGTATAGACCCACTAGCGGTAGCTTCCAATGCAGAGTTGTCTCCCAGATAAACCTTTCTTACGGGAATAGTCTTTAAGTTGCTGAACCAATCCTTTATACCACAAATATGCTGTGATGCTCCAGAGTCAATATACCATTCATTACTTTGATTACTTGCACTCTCTTGTACAGTGACAAATAACTGTTCATCAGTAGTTATATGGTTTGCCTGCTCTAGTTTCGGTTTTTCGTCTGCTTGTTTCTTCTTGCATTCTCTTGCCCAGTGTCCTGGCTTCTTACAGTAGTTACAGCAGCCAGGTTTTCTTCGGTTTTGTTGCTTTCCCTTCTTTTCTGTATGCCTTTCTGAACTGAATAAAGCATTATCTTCAATTTTCTCTGCTTGATCATTACGTCTGAGTTCTTCATGGAGAAGTCTTCCTTTGACATAGTCTAAAGTCAAGTTGTCTTCTCTGCTTTCAAAAGAAAGTATGAGTGGCTCATACTTGTCTGGTAGGCTGCAAAGCAGACAGAGTATCTTTTCTTCATCATCTACACCAGCATTAATACTGTAAAGTTCTTCTGCAAGTGTCTCCATTCTGGTAATGAGTTGTAGCATGTCATCATCTGGCTTTTTTCTCATGTTGAAGAGCTTTCGTTTCAAATAAAGCTTGCTTGATACTGACTTTGCTCTAAAGATCTTCTCTAAGGATTCCCATGCTGCTTTGGCAGTATTTGAGGCATGGATTTGTCTAATGAAGGAGTCTTGCACATTGATGCATATTGCATTGAAGGCCTTTCTCTCCTTCTCTTGAAACTTCTCCACGTCTTCTGCTGTTCCTTTGGGCTCAACTTCCTTTCCTGTTACTATGTTCCAAAGCTTTCTTTCCTCAAGGTGGATCTGCATCTTGATTCTCCAAAGTCTGTAGTTCTTCCCATCAAACCTCTCCTTTACAGGGAAGATGTTGGTATTGCTTTGTTTGCTGGAAGAAGTCATCTTTAGAATAGATTAAGGCAATCGGGGCTCATAACCTGTTGCAATTTAAGAAGTGATTTGGATATAAGGAACTTATCGAGAAATAGTGATAATAGTTGAACTGTTGTTTATTCATAAAGAAGCTCAGTATTTATACCTTTGTAGAAGTAATACAGCTGCAACACTAAGTAGGGAGGGTTTCTCAATATTCAGGAGCATTCTGTAACAGTTTCAGGGTTAGTACATAATGTTTGGTAATAGTGCTAATTTGATCCTGACTATAGGGGAATAATCATAAGATCATATATCTGGAGAAAGTGGCAAAGTTAAGGCAGTAAATGAGTCCTACAGTGACTAAGACTAGCCTAGAATTGTTAAGTAAATTTTTAGCTGCTGAATGATACCAAATAGTCCAATATTTCAACATGATCAACCCATGTCACCACCCCTACTATTTCCATACCATATATGGTATCCCTATGTTACATAGGTTTCAGAATACTGATTCCTAATTGGTTGGGTGTGCTGTGCCTCTTAAAACCTTCCGGCACCTACTTAGTACATTCTTAGGATATTCTGATATCATTAAGATTTCTATTGATATCTGGAACCTTCTGGAACACTATGTTTAGTAATCACTTATCCAGTAAGAAAGTATATAAGGGAGGCTATCCCTCAACAATAAATCATCATCCCTTTTATCAATATACCAACTTGTTGATTAGTGTGGTCACTGCTACCTACTGCTACCTGAACTTCCAACCCCAGACCACAGGACACTCCCAGGAAACCATGCTGGCAGCCAACTGATCTTGGGGGCACTACTTGTGAGGAATACTCAGAGTAGGTATCTTTTATTATATTTGATTCTTTCCCAAGCTTGTTCTTGTACAAACAAAGATACTTTTCTGCCTTTGTAACTATTGACCACAGTTGCATTCTTATCAAGTCCCTGCTGGTGGAGTTTACAGTTGTTTTGACTTTGGAAGCTTTAGTACATTGTCATCTCAAAGGACGCTGAACCCAGTACATACTTCTGTTAAGATGCCAACTAAGTTGGGGATTGTAGCTCAATAGTTTTCCCTTGACAAGCTTGTGGCTTTATTCCCCTTCACATTAGATTAGAGACAGAACCCAAGTATTCCTAGCAAGCTTTTGCCGGAGGTTATTGCACCCAGTGAACACCCCACACACAAAACACTTGAGAAGTGTTGGACGTATCTCTCCCTTGGACTTATACACCACCACATTGTTCAAGAATGTTTTTGCAACTCAATGATGGACCACATTGCAATTTACCAAATAAATTGCTTGCACTTAGTCACTCATCAGTCTTCATTGGACTTATGGATCTGAATGACCCTTTATCATACACCATATAACCTCCACTGAGACACTCAAAGAGCTGAAACCCAACACTGTAGACTGTCTATCCAAAATTACTCAAGCAGATCCCATGTTTAACTTCTCTGAAATACAATACACATTACCCTACAAGATCTCATCCTATCATCTGTGGTAAGAGAAGTCTTATTTGCTTTTGTTCACAGCTGACACCAGTGGAGAGCCACCTTGCTGAGCATCTTAATGACTTAGAGCAAGCTTTGAGCACTAGGCTCAGAGGCTCCAATAAACTTGCTTATCCTAGAGTGCTCAGCAACAGATTCCATATTGTAAGTGTTTTGAACACCATCCCTGTGAGGATTAATAGATATTCTTGAGGGCAGAGGCTCTGTTATTCCAGCAAATATTAGGCCCATTGTTTGACATTTTGAGTACTGTGTGACATTAAGGGCAATATCTGTTTATTTAGTGGGCCACTTGTAGGGGGTAAGCATGATAAAGCACTCTGGGGAGAGAACCATCCAGCATTCAGTAAAAGGGAGAAATGAATAGCTAACTTAGTTTAATAGGAGAGAGTTATCAAAGACTAAGGAGAGGTCTGATGGGAAAAACTACAGACTTTAGAGAATCAAGATGCAAGTCCACCATGAGGAAAGAAAGATTTGGAATATAGTAATAGTAAAAGAGGTTGAGCCCAAAGGACCAGCAGAAGAAGTGGAAAAGTGTCAATAGAAGGAGAGAAAGGCTAATAAGGCTATATGTATCAATGTGCAAGATTCCTTCGTTGGGCAAATCCATGCCTCAAATACTGCTAAAGCAGCATGGGAATCCTTAGAGAAGATCTTTAGAGCAAAGTCAGTATCAAGCAAGCTTTATTCAAAACAAAAGTTCTTCAACATGAGGAAGAAGCCAGATGATTACATGCTACAACTCATTACCAGAATGGAGACACTTGCAGAAGAACTTTACAGTATTAATGCTGGTGTAGATGATGAAAAAATGATACTCTGTCTGCTTTGCAGCCACCAGACAAGTATGAGCCACTCATACTTTCTTTGAAAGCAGAGAAGACAATTTGACATTAGACTATGTCAAAGGAAGACTTCTCCATGGAGAACTCAGATGTAATCAACAAGCAGAGATAATTGAAGATAATGCTTTATTGAGCTCGGAAAGACACTCAGAATAGAAGGGCAAGCAACAAAACCAAAGAAAGCCTGGTTGTTGCAACTCCTATAACAAGCCACAACACTGGGCAAGAGAATGCAAGAAGAAACAAGCAGACAAAAAACAGAAACTAGAGCAGGCAAACCATATAACTACTGATGAGCTGTTATTTGTAACTGTACAAGAGAGTGCAAGTAACCAAAGTAATGAATGGTATATTGAGTCTGGAGCTTCACAGCATATTTGTGGTATAAAGCAGTGGTTCTGCAACTTTAAGACTATTTCTGTAAGAATGGTTTATCTTGGAGATAACTCTGCTCTAGAAGCTACCGCAAGTGGGTCTATACAACTAAATATGAGCAATAGCTCACAGGCAACAACAACAAGACTCACTGATGTACTCTATGTACTTGGAATAGCTAACAACAGAATAGATAAGAACTTACTCTCAGTCAGTATAGCAACTGCTCAGGGACTGAAATTTGTTTTTACTAAGATGAGCTGCTCAATATTCAGTGAAAATGGACAAAAATTAGCTTTGGGAATCAGAGATCACAATATACACAAGTTATAATGCAAGATCATTGTACCCAAATATGTCAATATTGCTGAAACTGATTAACCCAACTGGGAGACATGGCATAGGAGGCTAGGACACATTGGAGAGCACAAAATGTGCCAATAGGTTAAAAATCAGCTTGTTTTGGGCATAAAATACACAACTCCAATCAAATTGAATGTTTGTAAGGGATGATCACATGGCAAACAAGCTAAGTATGTTTCAAGAGCTCAGAAGGCTTCATTACCACCAAAATATTGGCTACTGTACACTCAGACATGATGGCCCCATGAAAAACTGTCCTTTGCAGCCAAGAGATGCTTTATTACTTTTATTGATGATAAAACAAGAATTACATGGGTGTACCTCCTCAAAACAAAGGATGAAGCTTTAGAGCTGTTTAAGCACTTCAAGAACATGGCAGAAACACAAACTGGGTGTAAATCAAAGGTACTACAATGTCACAATGGAGGAGTATACTGTTCAAAGGAGTTTGCAAAACACTGCTCATCTATTGGTATACTTCAACAGACCATAGTTTCTCATACTCTACAGCAAAATGTAGTAACAGAATGTGCAAATAGAACAATAATATGGATGGGAAGATCCATGCAACATGATAAGGGAATGGACTACAGGTTTTGGGCTGAATTTGTTGCTACCATAGTTTATATCAGGTACAGAAGCCCAACAACAACCCTATGTGACTCTACACTCTTTGAAGCTTATACAGGCAAGAAACCAGATCTCCAGCACCTCAAGATCTCTGGCAGTGATGTTTCTATCACATCCCTGACAAAAAACACCCAAAGTTGGAACCAAAGAGTAGGAAAGGGATCTTTCTTTAGCATGGTGAAGATACCAAGGGGTACAGAGTGTTTGATGGCAATATTCAGAAGCTGATCAAGAGCAGGGACATTGTATTTGAGGAGAATTCAGATCAGAAAGCCACAGAAATCATTGGCCAGCTGCTTGATGATGCAATCAACACCAATGAAGAAGATATGAACCAAATTCAGCCAGATACGGAAGATACTTCAACCAGTTCTAGATCAGAGCAGATTTTCCTAGTTTGTAGATCTACCAGAATAAGAAATGTCCCTGGATCCTGGTGGTATACATCCAATGATCATGAAGAAGCTTATTGTGCCTTATGTGCCAAACCTCAGAATCTGGAACAGGCAATGCAAAGTCCCAATGCTACTATGTGGCAACCACCCATGCAGGAGGAGTACCAACCACTGATCAAAGCAAAAACGTGTGAACTGGCAGATTTACCAAATAGGAGAAAGCCAATAAGATGTAGATGGATCTACAAGATCAAGATAACCTCATATGGTATGGTTAATAAGCACAAGGCTAGATTGGTGGCTAAAAGCTATTCCCAGATCCATGGAGTAGACTTCAAGGAAACATTTGCTCCTGTTTCAAAGTTTAATGTGTTAGGACAGTTCTAGCAATGGCAGCTGTTCACAGTCTTGATCTACACAAAAAGTACGTCAAAGCAGCCTTTCTGAATGGGGACTTGCAAGAAACTATATATATGGAGCAACAAGAAGGTTTGACCAATCCAACAGGCCCCCATAAGGTGTGCAAACATACAAAATTATTGTATGGGCTTAAGCAGGCACCTAGAGCATGGTACAACAAGATTGACACATATATAGAGGAAACTGGGTTCTATCTTAGCACTGCAGATCACAGCATATTTGTGAAGCAGCTCTAAAAGGGTGTGATTATCCTAGCTTTTATGTGGATGAACTAAATATAGCTACAAGTGACTACAAGGCACTTAAGCAGACAAAATCAGATCTCTTTAGCAAGTTTAAGATGAAAGATCTTGGAGAGTTGAGCTATTTTCTTGGAACTAAAGTCATATTTGACATACTTGCACAGAAAACTGTGCTGAATTGGTCTAAGTACAGCAGGGGCATTCTTAGGCATATCAAAATGTAAATTGTAAACCTGCTGCTACCCCTATGTACAATAACCTGAAATTAGCAAATCTCAGCCAGTTATAGATAAAAACGGCTCAAATATGAACCAAAACATTCCTTATCAATCAGTGGTTGGTAACCTAATGTACTTGTTGGTGTCTACATGTCCAGATATTGCAGTGGCAGTTGGAATGGTCAGTCAATTCATGCAGAATTAAGATCAAATTGCAGCAGTTAAGCGGATTTTCTGATATCTAAATGGTACCATAAATATGGTACTGGAATACTCTGGAGCAGCTAATAGGCAAAATTTGATGGTTGTAGTGATTCAGATTGGGTTAGGGATCTGATTGACAGGTGCTCAATCACAGGCTATGTATTTCTTTATGCTGGTGCAGCTATTACTTGGAATTGCAAGAAACATCCAACTGTGTCCCTAGCTGTAACTGAAGCAGATTAAGTTGCTGCTTGACAAGCAACTCAGGAGGCTATATGGCTACAAAAATTGATCAAAGACTTAGGTTTTAATTCAGATGAACCAACATGCATTTACAATGATAATCATAGTTGTATTTCATTAGCTATAAATCCTACTAATCATGCCAGAACTAAGCACATTGATATGCAGCAACACTTTGCAAGGGAAGCTGTAGTAAATAACCTAGTAGAGTTAGTGTATTGCCCAACTAACAAAATGGTGGCAGGTATATTAACAAAACCACTAGCTATGTGACAGTTTGAAAATCTCAGGGAGGAATTAGGGTTAAGAAATTGTTTAGTTGGGGGGGAGTGCTGAAGTATTGGACTATTTGGTGTAATTCTGCAGCTAGAAATTTACTTCACAGTTCTGGACTAGTCTTGGTCACTGTAGGAATAATTTGCAGCTCCAACATTGCAACTTTCTACAGATCTGTGATCTTATGATAATTCTCTTATAGTCAGGATCAAATTTGCACTATCAAAGCTGTTACAGAATGCTCCTGAATATTGAGTAACCCACCTTACTTGGTGTTATAGCTGTATTACTTCTAAAAAGGTATAAATACTGAGCTTCTTTATTAATAAACAACAGTTCAACTATTATCACTATTTCTTGATAAGTTCCTTATATCCAAATCAATTCTTAAATTGCAACCATAGTAGTGCCAGATGGTGCTATAGAGTACTAGTTTTTGCATCTAAAGGCAGTTAGCTGTCAGCATGGTTTTTTAGAAGAGTCCTGTGGTGTGGTAATGGAAGCTCAGTAAGTAGTGAGCACACAAATCCATAAGAGAGATTATTGACAACAAAGGATGAAAATGTCATGATGAAGCAGTGTCTTGCTTGTATACTTTTCCAGTGGCCAATTAACTATTAATCTTGGTGTTCTAGAATGTTCTGGAGACTAATAGAAATATTTATGACATGAGATTGATCCAAGAGTGTTGTATGTAGGTTCTCAGAGGTTCCAAGAGGCACAGTGCATCTTACCAATGAGTGGTCAGTTCTCTAAGCTCTGTGTAGTATCAGGAAACAATAGGTACAATGAAGATAGTAGGGATGGTGACACTATTTGTTCATCTGTTAGAGGTACTGGACCAGGTATCTACCTTCAGATAAGCACTGCCATTGCTTAATCAAACATCAAGTGAATAATAACTTATGCAGTAAAGTATGCAGGTGATACAGTTAGCCAGCTGATGGTGTAGTACTGATCAATGAAGTCAAGTTGAATGACACTCAAGTATGAGTAGTAGAAAAATAGGGAAGTAGAACATATGGGAGTAAGTATGATTGTCAGTGAGTATCCCTACAACCCCACTACACTTTCAGAGTTATTTCCAAATTTGGCAGTAAAAATAGCAAAACAATGTCATGCTCCACTGGCAGATTGTGAAGAGAGTCAAAAATTCAAAGCCATCAGCATTATGATGACCTTATTGCAGGACTCTGATGGCTAATCTAGACTTGATCTACCAACAGGACCATACTATTCTTCATAAGGATATCTCAACTGCTTTTGCATTGATCCTCTACTCTTTATTGGTTGGGGTATGGCACATGCTGGGCCTTGCTTCACCTCTTGTGCGCACTCCATGGAGTAGTTACAAGATAAATTGGATGAGAAATTGAGTTACATGTACTGCCATATTGCAGTGTTACCTACAATAGTACCTCTGAATACTTCATAGTTATAATGAGCTGGCCTACAGAGGAGAGCTGGCAGGAGTTGGAGAAAACAGAGCACAGATGTGTACACTGCAACATCCATGCCTTTGGCACAAAGAATACTGGAAGCCCCAATACAGGGTTAGTTAGGTAAGAATGGTAAGATTGGATTAGATGCAGCAACTAACTGCTTCTAGTAGTAAATGTACAAAATATGCTGTGTATCTCCAGGCTGAAAGCTAATATGTCACCTTTCAGCATGGGACTAACACAAACAAGTGCCAGAGTGAACCTATATCTGGGGCTACAAACCAGCAGGGAGAGGGAGTGTCTTAGCTAAGTATCAAGAAGTATTTTACAGATATTCAAGAGACATAGATGGCAAAAGTGATGACAACCTAGCATTTGTTGCAAGATTTAATGACAGCAAAAAGATAATTGATAACTTTACAAGTATTAATTTGAAGTGTTATAAAGGTGAGGTGAAAGTAGTATCAACTGCAGCAGGTGTGGACATATGATGAGTCTAGTAACCAGAAAGCCATAGTCTTTTTGGACTTAAACTCTATGTGGAATACCAATTTTAGCAGTGGATTTTGAAGGGAATAAGCACAACTCACACAGTATATATAAATGGCAAAATGAGTTGTATCAAATGAAATTCCAATGGGTAATTTAATACAATGGCCTTAAACAGGACTAGCTGTAAGGCACTGAGCTGCCATAATTATACTAACAGAGATATGCATAATGGCCATTTGAACACTTCACTGCTTTGCCTTATCAAGCTATTGCATGAAGTTACAAGTTAGGGCCTTTTAAACAAATGATGATGGGGTCAGGACATCTGAATCCCATGCACTCCCTGCAATAATATTGTTAAGACACCATTAGATTCAATACTTCATTGACAGTAAGAGCTGCAAAGTACTATCACAATTCAGCCATCAACCTCTTAGAAGGGTCAAAAGTTCCAGACTGCTATGTTATAATGGCATCATTGCCGGATCTTGAAAGCTGATCAAGAGTGGATCCACTTGCGTGACCAAACTATTTTTTGTAGGGTAACCTTGCCCAATGTGCTCATAACAGTGAGTCCTGGACAGTAAAAAAGGCTCATAACAGTGCTCAGAAAAAACTGGGAGGTCTGCATTGACTGAGGAGTAAAAGGTTCTGCTGCAAGATCAAGCTTCAGACTTGGTCAAATTATTAGAAAGTCAAAATTCAGTTGGATTCAGATGAGTATTTGGGATAAAATAGAACAATGATAGTACAACAAAATGTTAAAAAGCAAGACCCATGGCTAAAGGATACACTTCAACAACAGAACTTTGCAACACTAAGATTTTTACATCAATAGCAAAATCAATTCCATTAAACTAACTTTGCCTGCTACATCAAAGCACTATGAAACTATCAATGTTGGAACTCATTGGATTTTTAGCTGTTATTCAGTTGGCTTTTCTGTTTCAAATGCTCAGTGGCAATCTTAAATAGAAGTAATGAGTAGCTGTTTACCAGATCAGGTGTAAATGCTAGCTGACCTGGTCACCTCCTGGAAATGTAATCAACTTGTTTACTGTAAAACTAGTACTTGTAGTAATGAGAGTTGTCTCTTTTGGAATTCAGCTTATGTTGTGATTGCACCTTGTGGGACTTTGCTTAGTTTTTCTCCATGGTGAATTGAAGCTTGTTATTTATCTGACAGATATAAGACAATATTTTTGCATGGTGAGCTTGATGACAATGTGTAGATGTGTCAACCTGATGAGCCTGTTGAGTAAGGTAGTTCCCATCTGGTTTGCATGCTTTTAAAAATATATATGCTCTCAGAAAATTACTAAATGTCCAGAGTTGCAAGATACATTTTTTATGAAAACACTGAGTTTCAAAAGATACACTGCTGATTATAGTACCTACTATAGGCTCAATAGCGCAGATTTGGTTTCATCAGTCCTATACATTGATGTTCCTGAAATTGCTACCAATAGCTAAAATATATTGGAAGAGACTGGATACATCCTATTGAATAAGCTCAAGTTGTCTAATTTTGGGCCCTTGGTGTCAAGGGAAATATTTTGTCATTGAGAGATGTACCCAGGGCATCAATTAGTGTCTGTTCAAATATATGTAGGATATACCTAAGAGGTACCAGAGAATAGACTATGACTTGGCAGTCATGCTAATGGAGAAAAACCTAAACTTACTCAAGACCCAACTATATTGAGAGACCTTGGTGCCAACTGAAAGTTCCAACTTCCCTTACCAATATATGGCCAGCTGTGTGATGTATATAGGGAATAAAGGCCAAGTACAATGCACTTTACCTGCTCATTAGCAATATCATGGATCTGTACATATAAGCAGATATGGGACTGCATTAGAGTTGTAGATGAATATCTCAGGAATAGAGAAGCTATCAAAGGCAGAACAACAAGTGTGCCACAGCTAAAACCAGTGGCATCCTCAAGAGGATAAGAGATGGCATGCAGACAAAGGAGCATTGAGAAGGGAGAAGCAGGCTAGAATAGATGCACCAGTGTTGCATTGAGCATGGAAAAAGATGTAGTAAAATCCTGGAAGCTTTTGGTCTAAGTAGCTGTGAAAGACATGCCAATAATAATGCTAAATGGAAAAACTACCAAAGCCAGCAACAGGGGAGCATATGAGAAAGGCTGTGGCTCTCACCAATTAATGCTGTTAGCCTAGCACAGGCTGAATCAACAAGTAAAAGCTATCTTCACATGAGTTAGATCTTATTCACTGCTGACAGAGTGAAGATCTTGCAAATAGGTGAAGGAACAACACTCAGAAGCTTGTGGATTACCACTCTGCCCAAGGTTGAGTTTTGGAATGGTAGTATGTACATCATAAAGCTGTGTATAAGGAGCAGCTGGAGCCTGAATGAAAATCAGTACTAGCTCTAGTGCATACAATACTAGCTAAACACCTTATTTGTCTGCTACACCAGTCATCAAGAACCTTCAGCCATACTGATGCCCTTGAGCATAGCAATATGGAGGATGAACTTGAAGAAGGCTTAAAACTTACCTTCAAAATGACAGAAGAATAATTATCTCAAATGACCTCAAACCCAGGAAGCTATTATACTAGAATGGAGTAATCAATGGAGTACCTGCCAAGATCATGATTGACTCAGGAGCATCACTGGAGTGCATATCAGAGAAATTTGCCTTGAAAGCTTGAATCAACTTGGAACCCACCTAATCAACTTCAGTCTCAACATCTGATGGGAACTCTCACATAATCAACTGTATTACTCAATCAATAAGAATGAAGATCAAGGACTATGACAAAGACCTACAGGCCTATTTACTTGGCAACTGCAAGGTTGACCTTGTACTTGGGAAAACATGGCTATTCTGTCATAATCCATCAATCAGCTGGAGAACTCATATTACCCATTTCCAAAAAGACAGCCAGACTGATGAGCTCCTATCTCTTAGACTGGATCTCAACTTGGTCAATTCCAGTATGTGTGAAACAAGTGAACTTAGCAAGACATGGCTCCATAGAGCACTTAAAAAAGGTACCCAGATATTCCCAATGGTGGTATTACAGGAGAAATCCTCAACCCCAGCACCCCAGAAGGTTCATGCTCTTTTATAGAAGTATTCAGATGTGTTTCTAGATGACCTTGTGAGCCTACCACTAATCAGAAATGTGGGTCATGCCATTGACACAGTAGATAGCCCACTAGTGAGCAAGACACCTTAGAGAACAAGCTCATTGGAATTGGAAGAGATCAAGTGACAAATAGTTCAGTTATTGGAGCAATGATATGTCAGCCCAAGCAAGTCATCTTCTGGAGAACCAGTGCTTATTGTGAAAAAGAAGGATGGAACACCTAGGATCTGTATTGACTACAGAGCCCTCAACTCAGTTACAGCTAAGAATAAGTACCCCATACCTTGGATTGATGTGCCTATAGACCAACTCAATGCAGCAACCATATTCAGCAGGCTTGGCCATATGTCAGGATACAACCCAGATTAGGGTGAAACCAGAAGACTTCCTTAAGACAGCATTCAGCACCAGATGTGGACACTACAGGTATTTTGTCATGAGTTTTGGCCTCACCAATGCCCTTGCAATATTCATGACCTTGATGCAAACTATCTTCTAGGAGTAGATGGCATGAGTATATAAGCCAGGCACTTTTTGCCTGCAGAGTTAGAGATCACAATACCACCCAATAATTGCCACTTTATTTAGTGTGTGGGTGTGAACCAGGAGATCTCACACAATCAACACTCACAGATGCCTCAGAAGATGAACTCAGTAAGCCAAATAGACATCAGCAACTGGAGCAAAGATGTCAGGAGGTGCAGGTTAAGTGTCTCAAAGTTCAGAAAAGATGAAGCAGAGATCTAATAAGACCTTATCACCAGAAGCACTGATTGTTGGGAATTTTGTAATGCTGTGAAATAACATTTGGATGAGATATGAGCCAAAGTGGACAATACTATTCAAGATCATCAGTGAATGCTCATTTGCAACTTAGCAACTTGTGGACAAACAAGTGAATATATGGGAGTATATAGGTCATATAGACAGACTCATGCTTGCAGTTCTTACTGACAACAATGAGCCATCAAGATTTTGGTATCACAGGAAAAGAGATTTAGGAGAACCCCTTCACTTTTGGTGGGGCAGAATGATACACTCTGCCACCTGAATGTTTAAGTCAGATCAGTTCTTAGTCAAATCAACTAGTTCTATGTCTAGTCTATCAGTGAATCAGTGTTACTTATCAAGTCAGTGGTATTATGCAGTGGGAGATTCTTCAGATACTTATCAGACCAAAATAGATATACTAAGAAAGATGTAATTGGGTGATGATGCAATTAAATGCATCATCAACCACTACCTACATTAGGAAGTAGAATTAGTTAGCAGTTGATCTAGCAGAATGTATATAACGTGCTGCTGTATCCCCAATCAAGATCAGTTCAAGTTATAGTGAATAGAATACAGGCTAAACTCTCTATTCCTTTACAAATCTTATGTCAAGACATGTAACATACAACTCAGTAAAAATCCAACTTTTCTTGTTAAAAAAGAATATTCATGTTAGATATCACTCAATACATGAAGCTATAGAGTACAACTTAGTTAGCTTGATCTACTGTCCCTCACATGGCAGGCTTGCAGACATACTCATGTAGCCAGTGACCAGAGATAAATCTAAATATCTTAGATTGCAGTTACAGCCAGTTAGTATGGGTACTTAGTTAAGTGGGGGTTTTGCAAACTCTGTAATATCACCAAAACATCTACTTGGCTTAGTCACTTAGATCATTATCTACAAATTATAGTAACTTTTTGTAAAATTGCTTGTTGTGACTTAGTTGCAGTATGTCCACCATGACTCCGGGTACCCAGTACATCAAGAATGCCAGTGCTCCACATGTAGCTCCATACTTTGCACACATGCTCTTAGGATGTTGTGCCAGCATTTGGTAGGTGTTTTTTCTTCAAACGTCTGGCCAAAATAATGATAGAAGTACTGATTGGCTGATCACCTGACTTAGTGTCAATAACTCTGAAATGATTAAATATCTCATTGCAGGGCTTCTGCTTCCTGCTAAGCGCACCATTCCTTGGCTTCCTATAAGCTGTTATACATCCTAATCTCTGACAATCCTCTCCTATATAGGCTAAGTCTGACATACATTTCTCCCCTCTACTGAATTCAGGATGATTTTCTACCCAGAGTGCTTTGTCATGCCTACTTCCAGCAAATGGCCCACTAAACCAGATGATGTTACCCTCAATGTCAGACAGTGCTTGAAACTTTACACAGTGTGCCTTGTACTTGCCAGAATAAAAGTGCCTCTGCCCTCTGGAAGGTCTGTTAATCCTTACTGGGAAGGTATCAAAAATACTCCTGATATGGAATGGTTGCTGAACACTCTGGGATATGGAAGTCTATTGGAGCTTCTAAACCTAGTACTCCAAGCTTGCTCTAAGTCATTTATCCCCTCTGCAAGGTAGTTCTTGTTGAAATATTAGAGAGATATTATGGAAGTGAATTGGAGAATTAGAAGATTTACATGATATTCACTTTAATATTTCAACAGGTTATGAGCCCTGTAGCTGGCAGCTGTAAGTAACTTGATCTGATCAAAATAGCATGATTAACATCTGATCCATGTTTATATAAATGATCCTTCATCACTGTATGTATGTGATATATGTACTAGTGTAGGGCAACTAGTACACTCCTTGATAGTACTTCATGCATATTCTATAGTGTTTATAGAGACTATATGCATATACCTTGGTCAAGGTCTCTGGTAGCACTTTTCTTGATGGTGGTAGAAATTCCATGCTTCAACATATATGGATGTATCTCCTCCCACTGTATCTGATACTTGATGTAGACATGTAGCTTGTCTAATAAGTGTCTCACAGAGCCTCAGGATCATTGGTACTGGAAATAAAACCACTGATATATCATGCGTACCACTCCTAAGTTGGCATATCTGAGATCACTGATCTTTGGCCAAATATATAGGTATTATATATCATTTTGATCCTCAGAGTTTGGGCAAGCTGATCCATATATCTGTTGGCAAATCCAACTCCAAACCAGGGCAGCAGGCGGCATCAAAGTGTTTGTGCATCATTTCATTTCAAGTGACTACAGACTTATGTAAATTCACTGCAGTAATATGGGTAATTCATTGACTGAAATAGTCTAATCCAAACCCAGGTATATGCGGATTTTCAATATAGATCCATCATGGGGTGATAATAAGGATCATAGCATTAATACATATATCATGTAAGATGCCCCTTATTGATCTTGACTCCTTGCTGGAATTATGCATTTTCTCAAAGCTTCATCCTTCTGCATATTCCATAACTTTTGTAATTTGTCCAACATGATCTCCTTGACATATGACCTTTCTCTTTGCTTAGTGTCTTCTTTAAGGGCAAAGGCCTCTCTCTCCAAAACAATATATCCCATCTAGCAGTTCTTTGCAGCAGCAGTACTTTTCTGTCTTTTGTAACTTCAGGTTGACCAGGCGGTCTTTCTCCAGAATAAAGACACAGTACTAGAGCAAAGTAGACAACCAAGATAAAGCAGGCTTGGGGCTCACAACCTGTTGAAATATTAAAGTGAATATCATGTAAATCTTCTAATTCTCCAATTCACTTCCATAATATCTCTCTAATATTTCAACATTCCTCCATTGCTGTCAGCTGGGAATGAAAGCTTCTAGGACTTTTGTTGCCATGGATGGTGGGATGAAACCTTGTAGGGCAATAGTACTTGTAATATCAGAGAAGCTTAACAAGGGATCTCCTTGAGTAGATTGGAGTTGATGGTCCACAGTACTTGAAATAGATCTCCTCTAGTATGTCAAAAGGAAATACAGTGGTAGTGATGGGATTGATGAGAAAAGACCATTCAGATGAGTAAGTCATATTAAAATTGGTGGATGATTGTATGGAGGTGGTTAGAATTGATTTGGAACAATCTGCATTATTTATCTGATTTTTAATACATTATGGTTAAATCTCCATCAATTGCCATGTATCGCATCATTATGTTGTAAAAATCATCCGCAAACAATGCCTTGGTACTTTTATTGATGCTTTAATCATAGGTCTATAATCAAATAGGAAATCTGCAATTGATGTGATCTGATCCATGTCAACGCAATCCAAGATGCATCATGCATAATGTATGGAAAATTCAACAATCACATTAGTTTTCATATATATCTCATATAAGACCAGGTTGATGCCAATATACTGCTGTATAAGTATCCAAATTTGTTGCTATGGTCCCCATACCAAGCCTCAACTCATCTTTAGTACAACCCAGACAAAACCCATCCCCCAGCTCACAAGCATGGTTCAGACCAGAAAAGTTGATGTTGGATCCATTTGAGTACTTGCCAAATGATTTTAGTATGGCCCAAGTGTCTATGATGAGCCTTCATACAGATATTTCGGCACTACCGATTAATCTAGCAGAACTAGATACCTCAGAGAGTCAACAAAGATGGAAGAATCTGAGTGGAAAGCTGTGGCATGAGTTCTACATCAAGATGCCAGCCAATGTATGTAGGAAGATATATAACAAGACAAGTATTGAAGTCAAGAATGAGCTGAGAGTGAGGGGATTTGACAAAGAAGCCACGCAGGAACAATTTTGCATGCAATTTGCACAGTACAGGCTGGATGCGTCCATTTGTGCCTCAACTTTGGGAACCAAAGAGATTCTGAATGAGTTTTTGCCTCAAATGACTAATGTACTATGTGATATATTAGTAGAGCTAAGTGGCTTCCAAGAGCAATATACACAGGACTCATCCAGGCAACTGCTCCAAAGTATCAGACAGAGCGTAAGTGAATACCTTGAGGAATCAGATGGTGAGCTTCAGGAGGAAGAATACAGACTGCAAGCAACATTGTCCAGATTGCGCCAGCATGCCTTGCTGAATTCCCTACCATCTCTTGCAACCACAGTGCGCTGGTGCATGTCAGTCCAGACCATGCCAACATCCTTTACCAGAATGCCCTGCATTGAGTCGACGCATGCGCTTCAGAGCAAAACTACAAGAACTTGCCAAACTGCTCATTTAGACACAAATCCATTGGAGCGGACCAAGTTGCGTCAACATGCAACATCACATCAAACTCAGCCAAGGGCCATCTCAATGTGTCAAGGTGCGCCTGCGCAAGCCGTTTCACCTGACCATCAGCAAGTTACTTCTGGTGAACTGACTGATGATGACCAACATGAAGTGCCTCAACCACTGGAGCCCTTGGCAAGTAAAAGAACGCATCAGCATGTGGCACTACAGGCTGGTTCAGTTGGATCAGTTGGAGCAATTCAGCGTGGCCAAGCTGCAGCATTGCACTCATCAACTAGGAGGCAAAATACTGACTACAAATACACAAGTAGCCAAGATGATAGTTAGCCCAGAAGTAGTATAGGTGTGCAAAGTGAGTCACTACCAAATGCTTCAGTAGTAATCCCTGTGAGAAAAAAACCCAGGAGAAGATGATGCAATTGCTTTGAATTGCTCATATTTGTAATGATCCCAACAACCAATTTTCTTTGCAATCCAAATAAAGTCATCACAAATCAGTGATCATCAAATTTTTGATATAAGTAATATCAAGATCATCTCACATTTGAGACAGAACCCCTATAAATAAAACCCTGCATATATATACATCATCTGTAATACCAGTGCAGCTATTGGATCTGTTTTGCACCTACTCAATTGCTTGCATGCTAACTATGACACCTTGTCCAATCACTAAGATCAGGGATTTACTTGCTCAATGGGCAAAATGGGATATTTGATGGCAAATCAGGTAGCTTTTTTAGTAGTCAATGAGCCAATTGGGGGCTGCCAGCTTCAGGATACTTTTAGACCAATAAACCACTGAGATACTGTCCAATTGGAGTGAGGGTAACCAAAATGGTAAGTATCAGTGTAGCTTATAGTGTGATACACATTTATTTACATTTACATTAAAGAAACATATCCAAATACCGGATTTTACCTGCCATAATAGCGGCATCTGATCATGCATGTGATGCAAACATTACAAGTTGGTGCAATCATCCGTGCCAACCTCATTGTGTCAGATTGTGCCATAGTGTGCAAGATTGTCCCGCATAGTGCAAAATTGTCCAAGAACAATCCTGCCTTCTGGTAGCTATAATATTGCACCTGATTGTTCTATACCACCGCGGATTGCACCGCACGCCCTGGCATGGTACAATGGAACAAGTCTAATATGCATGGAGCCTTGAAAATCCTATGTAGAGAACACAGTGTTTTTGCCGCTGAGTAGAAACTCAAGCTGCTCAATGTCACAGACCAGAATTGGACCATTTCTCAATGTAACAGCCAAGGAGCACTGTATAGTGTCCCTAAGAAAAAAAACTCAGAAAAGGCCACCAAAATACCATTATAATATCAGCTGAATTCCAAGTTTCTCAGAATTGTCAACTCCCAATATCTCTGTTGTTGGCTGATGGGCAGGCAAGCAAACAAATTCCCTAGGTGGAGACTAGGCCAAATAGCCTCCATGCCAATTTTGATAATTAGCTGCTTGCTGCTTCCATTAAAAATTGCATTTGATATATGAACCAAAATACCAGTCAAAAACAAGCAAAACATCATCAGAATACCAGCAAAATACCAGCTGAAAATCTGATGAATTCCATGTTTGAGATTTTTGATAGAGTATTTAAGTCCCAACAACAGTGCCTAATGATAAAGCCTAGAGAGAAATGCATATTCAAAGTACATCCCAACAAGAAATTTGGCTAGTATTCTCTGAGATTTGAAGGTAGTGATCTAAGTGGCTAAGCTGGGTGAATATTCAGGGGGAATTACAAATTTTTGCAACAGTCTTATTCAGCTAAATGTTCATACTGACTAGTCCTAATTTTGACCTGAGATATTTAAGTTAGTCTCTAGCCAGTGGTTTGGTATATATGTCTGCTATCATTTCATCTGTAGGACAGTAAATTAGCTTGAATAAGCTATTTTCTACAGCTTTGTGTATGAAATGATGTCTAATATCTATATGCTTAGTTCCAGCATGAAAAGTTGGATTTCTGCTGGATTGTATACATCCTTGATTATCTTAAAATAAAGTAATAGGCTTTTTTTGACATAAGCCTATATCTTTAAAAAGCTTTATTAGCCACATTGCTTCTTTTGTAGCTCCACTGACTACCATATACTTTGCCTCTGTGGTCAAAACTTTACAGTTGGATACTTTTTTGAGTTCCATGAAATTGCTCCTTTCCGGTAAAAAAATGTGTATCATGTGGTGGATCCTCTGTCTTCTAAGTTTTGTCCCCAATCAGCATCAGAGTATCCCACAAGATCTTGTTCTAAATCCTTATAGGAGTACCTTGGGCAGATATCAGCAGCTCCTTTTAGGTATCTACACATGTGCTTAGTTGCTGCAATATGATCATACCCATAGTTCTGATAATGGCAGCTGACAACTCCTATTGAATATGTGATATCTGGAAATATCCTTGGCATTATATACATTAACTTGTCACCTGTGATTTGATATAAAATTTAGGGCTTTCACATGGCACCAAGCTCTCTTAATTTGATTTAGTGTTGACCAAGTTAAGGTTTGTCTCCATTGGAGTATTTGCTTATTGACATTCTTACATTTGATACTTCTTTAGTATATATTGAGTATACTTGGACTTGTTGAGGGCTATGGTCTAGGTTCTTCTGTCTAAGGAGAACTTTATCCCCAAGCAGTAACTGAGCTCTCCTTGATCAGGCATCTTGAGCCCCTTATACAGGCTGGATTTAGTCTCCTCCAAGGTTTCTTGGTAGTTGGTGGCTAAAATAAGATCATCCACAAATAGAGCTCATAGGGCTGAACTCACTCTATCAGGCTTAAGTAGATACTGTAGCCAGCATTGCTCCTCTGGAAACACATTGATTCAATATGAAAATCTATCTTGCAATTCTAGGCTCTTGGTGATTATTTTAGACCATATAACGTTCTTCTAAGCTTGCAGACCAAATGGGGGTTATCTTGGTTAACAAACATATCAGGCTGGTGCATGCACACATCCTCACCAAGCTCACCACTCAACAATGCTGTTCTTACATCCATTTGATTAATAAAATACCTAAATTTGGCTCAATTGCCAATATTGATCTTATGGAAAGAATTTAGCTACCAGTGGAAAGGTCTCAACATAGTCTAGTCTATTTTTTTGAGAGTATTCTTTGGCCACAAGTCTTGCTTAGTATCTTTCAATTGTCTCATCAGCCTTTTATTTTGTCTTCAAGACTTATCTGCATCCCATTGATTTGTGATTGACAGGTAAATTGACTAAGTCTCAGGTTTGATTTTCCACTAAGGCCTGATACTCCTTGGTCATTACAGCTCTCCAAAACTTTGTCTGAGGGCTATTTATAGCCTCTTTTTAGTCTGGGGCTCATAAATATGGACTGGATAGGTATAGGCTAGGTTAGTACTGCCATTGATAAAGTAATTTGGGCTATCTGCAGTCTGGTAGGAATCCTGGCTTGTGATTTTGGAATAATCACTTTTGGGATATTCCTGTGCACTGAGTGAGCCTGATCAAAGGGTGTAGAGTCCTCTGAGGTGAAAAAGTTTTAATTGCTTTGTCCTGAATTGATCCTCACTATTGGCGAACTTGAAATCCTGTTATTGCTTTCATCAAAGATCATTTTTTGTGACAGTTTCAAAATCTTCATCAATTAGCCCATCCCTTAGCCTGATCAGCTTCTTTGCTTTGATATTGTATAGTCTGTATGCGTTACTCTCATTGCAGTAGCCCAAAAATATAAATTTAACACTTTTTGGCCAGACCTTTTCTGATTTCCAGCCAGTTTCTTTGCATACACTATGCACCCAACTATTTTCAGATGTTCTGCACTTGGTCTGTATCCAAGCTGTGCTTGAAATACAGTGGAAGCATTAAGAACTCTGCTACATCTCCAATTTTTAAGATATACAGCTGTAGCAACTGATTCCACCCCAGTATTGTAGGATAATTTTTGATTGAGGGGCACAGATCTTGCCATGTCAATTATTGATCTGTTTGCTTGTTCTGCCACTACATTTTGCAGTGAGGGGTTAAGTACAGTGATCTCTTACTTCATCTCATGAATTTGGCATAAGTGGATGAAGAGTTTTGGGGTTTTTTCCCCACCATATTGTAAATATTTGTAATCTCACCTAAATATTCACATAACTTAGTCACTTTGATCATCTCCTTTAAACTCTAGGGAATACTGACCAAACTCCTTGTTAGGATCTACTAGGAATATTTTTACCCAAATACCAGGTACCCAGAGCATGAAACTTCTCAAAGCTTCTCAAAGAGCCCCTAGCTTTGCACACATGCTCTTGGGACCTTCATAAATCTATTCTATGTGTTCTTCAAGCCAAGACCATGTAAAAGTATAGATACTACTTTTACATCATATAAATCATCAAGTGAAAACCACATAATCTAATTGCACTCCCAATCACTTCCAATATCTCCAAGATGCTCACTACAGGCTATGAGCTCCAAGCTGTCACATTTCAGCAATGTCTACTACTGCTACTACTGGATTTTTTCCCTCTGCAGAGAAGTTAGATACATTAAACTACCAAGTGTGGAAGGTGAAGACAAAGATGCCGCTAGACAAAAGAGGCTTTTTGTATATTATCCCAAGAGATGAATGCCCTCCTAAAAGCATGGGATAGGAATCATTAAAGTACTAAAAGAAGGAGCAAAGTGCCTTTTACTGCATTTGACTTAAAGTTAAATACAAAATACCAATTCAATGCTCATAAGCAACTATGGCAAAGAATGCCTAGAATGCATTAGTGGATACCTACTGGTCATGCTCAGCAACTATAAAAATGCACCTTAGACAAAAATTCTTTACTACAAAGATGCTGCCAGGGGAAGAAATGAAAAACCTAACTAATAGAGTTGCCCTGCTGGTAGATGAGATTGAATCTGTGGGTGTACTAACATCTGAGAAAGATGTAATGGTAAACTTACTGAGTTGCCTGAAAGACAGGTTTCAGGGCCTTGTATCAGCTCTAGAGTCCAGAACTAAATATTGAAGCTTATATTATCTGTATGGAAGGCTCTAGGATGAAGAATTAAGAAAATCAAGCACCAATAAGAAGAAAAAAGAATATGCTTAAAAAGCTACAATAACATTTATAGAAGGTATCCAAGACCCTACAAAGACAACAGTGACCTGTTTATCAACTACTGCAAAAGGAAAGGACACATATCAGACTGGTGTCTCAAAAAAAGTGACAATCAGCAATAGAAGCTTGAATTTGGAAATGCTGCAACAATTGAAGATAGACAATGCATATCTGCACTAAATATGACCACAAACTAGGATCCTCAGACATGATGCATTGAGTCTGGAGCATCTCAACATTTTACATTCCAAAAAGAGCTATTTACCCAATACAAAGAAATTCCAATTAAGAAGGTTTTCATGAGTGACATTAGAACACTTGATGCAGTAGGAGAAGGAACTATGCAAGTAAACCTCAGAAGCAATGAAGGAAGCCATACACTGACCTTTAAAGAAGTACCCTATGAACCAGAAATTGCCAAGAGCCTACTATCTTTGAGCCAGGCCACAGTAGAAGGACTCAGCTTTGGCTTTGACAATTCTGGATGCAGGATCACTGATCATAATGGTTCCTATATTGGTTTTATTGATGATTATATAAGATGCACATGGATCTACTTCATGAGCAAGCTTGGAGTACTAGGTTTAGAAGCTCCAATAGACTTCCATATCCCAGAGTGTTCAGCAACAGGTTCCATATCAGGAGTATTTTTGATACCTTCCCAGTGAGGATTAACAGACCTTCTAGAGGGCAGAGGCACTTTTATTCTGGCAAGTACAAGGCACACTGTGTGAAGTTTCAAGCACTGTCTGACATTGAGGGTAACATCATCTGGTTTAGTGGGCCATTTGCTGGAAGTAGGCATGACAAAGCACTCTGGGTAGAAAATCATCCTGAATTCAGTAGAGGGGAGAAATATATGTCAGACTTAGCCTATATAGGAGAGGATTGTCAGAGATTAGGATGTATTACAGCTTATAGGAAGCCAAGGAATGGTGTGCTTAGCAGGAAGCAGAAGCCCTGCAATGAGATATTTAATCATTTCAGAGTGAAGGTAGAGCACACATTTGGATATCTGAAGAGATTCAGCATTTTGGCAGGTAAATACAGAGGAAAGTCATATATAGGAGAAAACAGCAGAATAGGAAAAATAGTTAAGATACTTATTAATGCACAGTATGTTCATACAAGAAGACATCCACTGAGAGAAATGTGTCTGGAGCATTATGAAGAGTAAATAAAGCAAGGAAAGCACTACTCTGAGCAAAATAAGTAAAATTGAGTAAAGTTACCAGTAACTATAACCTACCACTGGCATGATGGTAGAAATTATAGTGCCAGATAGTGCCAGATTGATCTGGCACCATAAACAGGCTGGCGCTATGTGGCACCATCCAACAGATCAAGTCTATTGCACCAACATGAATGTAAGATTCAATGATGACCCACAATAGTAAGAATTACTAATAAAGTTGTGTCACCACATACACACGTGTATGTAACACTATTTCCCCTTAGGTTAGACTCACTTTCATCTATATGCCGCTGAAAAATAAAGCAAAGCTGTCTGGTTCTCAACCAAACCCCACTACTGACAGCAACAGAAGAACAACTGGACAACAGATTGCTTTGACATCTGTGCAACAAGTGGGGCTACATCCAAAAAAGGCCCTGTGGACAGTGAGCCCATTGAAGGTAATAATGAGGACTCCTCAGACTCTCAGTCAGGTAGGTAATTGATAACCTCTGTGGAGCCTCAAGCTGACAGTTATGCTCATGCAGATGAGAATGTAGCAAGTGCAGTACCCTCAGGTGAAGACCAGTAAGTTGCCATCATAACATTACCACCACCCATATTAGCATGTATGTTGTCAGCTCATACAAAAGCATTAATGAAGCAATTGGGTGCAGTGGCTGATAGGATAGATGCAATGGCCCAGAGAAATTAGGAAGTAGTCCAGAAACAGGATGAGCAGATAATATGTGTAGAGCAACCAATATCCCTGGTAGAGAAAGCAGTATCTTTGCTGCAAAGAAGGAACTGAAGTAGCTTAATGTCACAGCTAAGAATTGAGCCATTTCCCAGTGTAACAGCAGTGTATACCATGCAGTGTTTGAAGCACAACAACAGTGCCCAAAGATAAAGCCCACAGAAAAGACTACCATAGTGTGGGAGGGAGACAATGTGGTGTTTATACCAAAGGCTAAAATCAAAAGAAACTGAAGATCTGTGAAGCTGTAGAGTTCAATAATTAAGAGTGAGCTAATATACAAGAGGCCATCAGAAGTCTAGCACACCATCACCTTAAGTCCAGCATACCCTGGGACCATCAGGAACTCAAGGCCAAGCAGAATGCACTTGACTTGTTCCATGAGCATTATCCTGAATTCAAAAGGGCAAACAGATTTTGGGCCAGCATTAGTGTGTTAAGAAAGTATCTTATGAATAGCAGAAGGTATCAAAGGCAGAAGAACAA